>CAUYQU010071514.1:0-12115 GCA_963574635.1 Cheracebus regulus | reverse complement strand
TTACATTTTGGTTATACATAAAAAAAAAAAACCAAGGCCGGGCTCGTGCTTGGGGGTGACAAACAGGGGCTTTTTTTTTTTTTTTTTTTTTTTTTTTTTTTGAGACAGAGTCTCACACTGTCGTCGGGGCTGGAGTGCAGTGGAACAATCTCGACTCACTGCAACCTCTGCCTCCTGGGTTCACACGATTCTCCTGCCTCAGCCTCCGGAGTAACTGGGATTACAGGCGCACACCACCACACCTGGTTACTTTTTTAAAAATTTTTTTAGTAGAGATGGGGTTTCACTGCGTTGGCTAGACTGGTCTCGAACTCCTGACCTCGTCATCTGCCCGCCTCGGCCTCCCAAAGTGCTGGGATTACAGGCGTGAGCCACGGCGCCCAGCCAACAATCAGGGGCATTCTTGGCTTGTGGCACTGCTCAAGCAAAGGTTGGAGTTGGGCAGGGAGGACCCATTAAGTAACTAACTGCAACAGGAGAGTCCTTTTCACTTTCTTAGGTCACACACCAGGGTATGGTCTAGGCCTTCAGGGGCTCTGGGTATTCCTGGGGCAATAGGGAGTCACGGAGGGTTAGGGAGAGAGTAACCCCATCCCTGAGAGGCACATTTTTCCTTATCCGACCACCCATTAGCTCAGACTCCGCCTATACAGCATCCTTCCCTCTGGCCTTCTTACTGGCTACTCAAGCCTCCCTTCACACCACCTACACCACCCGCGCCGACTTTGCTTCTTTCCCCGTCTTGCCTCCACGTCCTCCCTCCGTCCTGCTACACTTTCTAGCCTCGGCATTGGTTCATGCCATACTAGCACTGCCCTTTGAGGGCTCACCGCCTTCACCCTGGCTCTCTCATTGGCTATCCGCCATCTCTCTTCCTCACTCCCGCCTTCAGCCTCCACCATTGGCTCGGCCACCTATGGTCCCACCTCCGTGACCGTCACAAGACTCCCAATTGGCTCACTGTAGCCATTATCGTCACTCCGCGCGCGGCTGTTCATTGGCTGTTCTCTGCCTCTAGCTTCCGTTCCACTGCCTACGCAACCCGCGGGATCTCCCACTTTTCGGGCCTCTGCATTACTTCCCGGCTGCCCTCATCGCCTGTAGCCATTCCACTTTTCCCACCGCCCACATGTCGCTCTCGCTCAGACTTCCGCATTAGCTGCCCTCCTTCTGGTATCTTCATCCTGGATCCCGCACCACCCCTATTCCGGCCTTTTCATTGATTCCCCGATCATCCCGCCCCCTACACCGCCTACTCCCGGGCATCCCCATTGGCTGCGTGCTTCTCCAGCTCTCAATTCCCTGCTACGTCATCGGCGCGTGGCTGCCCATTGGCTCTCTCCTATACCTGTCTTCATCTCGCCGCCTACGCCCCCGTGAGCCGTATCCTCCTGCGCTGGCCTTCCCATTGGCTGCCCGCCCCTTCAGGCCCTGCCCCCGCCGGTCCCGCCGCCGGTGCCGTCGGTGCCGCCGCCGCCGCCGATATGGCGCGTACGGCCCCTGTGGAGCCCCCGCTGCGGCATCCCGCGCCCCCCTCTCCAGCCGCGGGTGAGCCCCGCACCTCGGTCGAGGCGGCGGTGGCCCCGCGGAGGGTGCTGTTCGCCGACGAGGCCCTGGGGCTGCCGCTGGCGCAGCTGCGCCGCTACCGGCCGTGGGGCGGGCCCGGGGCGGGCAAGATGGCGGCGGCAGCCGGGCAAGATGGCGGCGGCGGCGGGGCCGACGAAGACGACGATGGCGAGGATGGGGATGAAGGGGAGGAGGAAGAAGAGGCTTGCCCAGAGCCCTCGCCGCTGTGCCCCGTCCCCGCTGGCAGGGGGTTTTACTTGGTCCCCACATTTTCGCTGCCGCCCGCGTCGGGCCGTCTGGAGCGCTTGGGGCGCGTCATGGTGGAGCTGGAGGCGCTGCTGCCGCCTCCCGGAGCGGTCCCCGGGGGTGCCGGGGTATGGGTGCCTGGGGGCCGCCCGCCAGTACTGCGCGGGTTGGTACGCGTGCTGAACCGCTCCTTCGAGAAGGCGGTGCACGTGCGGGCCTCACACGACGGCTGGGCTTCCTTCTGCGACCACCCAGCGCGCTACGTCCCGCGCAGCCCGCCGTGGGCAGGAGCGGGAGGAACAGGAGCAGGAGATCCCATCCTGGATCCGGGGCTCGGCCTGGGCCCCGGCCAGGCGTCCGCCTCCTCGCCCGACGACGGCGGCCGCACTGACCGCTTTGCCTTCCAGCTGCCCTTTGCTGAGGGCGCGGGCGATGGGGCGCGCCTCGACTTCGTGGTGCGCTATGAGACCCCCGAGGGCACTTTCTGGGCCAACAACCACGGCCGCAACTACACAGTCCTGCTCCGGATTGCACCCGCTCCCACACCCACTGATGCCGAAGGGCTGCCCCAGCAGCAGCAGCTGCAGCAGCTGGAGCCACAGCCCGAGTGCCAGGGTCCCGTGGAGGCTGAGGCCAGGCAGCTGAAGAGCTGCATGAAGCCGGTGAGGCGCAGGTAATGTCAGCCAGCGCCACCTCCGCCAACGCAGGGCTGTGTCTGGGATGGAGGACAAGCATTCCGACCCAGGAACCCCTCAGGCCTGCTCTCCAGGACAGGGAGGAGGGTGCATTGAGTCAGTTAGTCAAAGAGTGTTGGAGATCAAACATGTGCTCGGCACTGTTTAACTGGGGTTTTATTCATTCATTTATTGAGTTCCACTGTAAAGCCCTGAACAAGACAGACATCTACCCTGCCCTCAAAGATTCATACAGGCTCCTGTGGGAGACAGTTTGAACAAACAAGCGAGGAAGCAGATAGGATAAATAGGGACAAAGTTAGCTGCTGAAGGGAGTAAGGGGATAGGGTGGGAGGGAATGGCTGTGTTAGACATGCTGTTAAAGGGAGGGCCTTTGAGGTGGTGAGTCCTAAATAATGATAAAGAAGAGTTATGCACAGATCTGGTGGGGAGGTGGGGGAGAGTTTATAGAAAAAGGAACAGGGAGGACTTTTCTGAGGAGGTTTCATTTAAGTCCTGAATGATGAAGAACAGTTATGTGCATATATGGAACAAGGGTGTGCTAGGTAGAGGAAACAGCACGTGCAGAGAGAGGTCCTGGGGTGGTAATGAGCTTGGTGTGAATGATCAACAGTGTGCTAGAGTGGAGAGAATTGCAGTGATGTAGTGTGGACCAAAGGCTTTGCCAGTGAGGGTAGACCAGGGTTCCAGAGGTGGAGAAACTGGTTGAGGCAGTGATGGCACCTGGCTCTTCCAATTCAACCATGCCTGACCTTGAAGCCTGTGTACTCTACTGTTATGCTGTAGTCTATTCTGAGTCCTCCTGTGGAGGCGAGGGGCTGAGCCCATGCTCTCACAAGGAAGCAGTGGCTCTGGGAGAGAGACAGAACCAGATGGGTATTGGACTTGAAGTTCTTGTCCCTTGTTTTTGGCCACACCACCTGTGATCATTCAGGGACAGGGAGAAATAATCGTTTATACCCCAGGAGGCCCCGGTAGAAGATTTCTCTAGGTTTCCTCTATCCAACTATGAGTTTTTCGAGGGCAGCAGCTAGGCCTGATTCTTTTTGTGGCTACCTAAGTCTGGCCCGGGATCACTAGATTCTCCTTAAAATGCACACATTTCCCTGCTCCTGGGAGGACTGGAAATGGAAGTGGGAAAATGCTTTTTGGACCTTGTATGTATATGCTTGGTCAAAAGCCACTGGCTGCAGTGAGACATTTGTGGGACCTGGTAAGGCCTTAGGATGTCAGTAGTTGAGAAAAAGGTCTAGCTCAGGGCTGATGGGCAGATGTGCCTGGGTAACTGAGCAGGCAGGCAAGCACCCACTCACCCACCTGTGAGCCCCACCATAACCTGAGACTTCATCTAAAGGGGGCAGGCAGCATGGCTTTTCTTACAGCATTAGGAGTGTGGATTCTGGCATAGATTGCCTGGGTTGAAATCCTGGCCCTGCCACTTACTGGCTTTGTGAGCTTGGCCAGTGCATTTAACCACACTGTGCCTCAGGACCCTCATCTATAAAATAGAATTTTAGCACTTACTTTATGGGATACGAGTAAAGGTGCTCAGAACCAACTCTGGCTCAAAGTAGTAGCATACAGGTGTTAGCTAGTGTTAGTATTTAGGGAGTCACATGTACAGTTTCCTGGATTTCTCTCCTAAATTCGGCTCCGCCCATCAGCTCTGTGGCCTTGCCTCCGGTTCCTCCTCTGCTAAGGGGAACGACAGTCATTTTGCATGGTTGGATTGAATGCAGCAAACATGGGCAAGGTAACTGAAGGATGGTGGTAGCTGCAAAAGACAACTGGCCAGCATTTACTGATTTCTGTGCTATGAACGTCAGATCCATTCTCTCTGTGAGGCCTGCTATGCATGCTGTGTTGTGGAGGTGCTATGATTATCCCCATTTAATAGAGGGGAAACAGGTAGCTCAGAGAGGTGAACCAGCACGCTCAAAGCCTCTCAGCTAGTGAGTGACAGGGCCAGGAAAGAAATGCCAGGGACATTTTCTTTTTCCTGTTTTTTTTTTTTTTTAAACTATGGATCCTCTAGAAAGCCTTGCATGATTCAGGGCAAATTCTGGATGTCACTCTTGGTGTTCCCAGCATGTCATGCTTTCCTTTAACCTTTTTGTTTTCTTTTTGGTTTATTGAGGTATACCTACATAAAGTGTACCGATCTTCCATGTACAGCCCAGTGGATTTGTACATATGTATGCACTTGTGTAACCACCACCCAGATCAAGATACTGAGCAGGTCCAGTGCCCCAGAGCCATCTTCATTTCTATCACTTTCCCAAGCTATCATCCCCGCCGGCTGTCATGGGAACCCTGTCTGTAAGATGCGACAGTTTGAGTAAAGGAGTTTGGTCATTTTAAAGAGTGTAAAAGACAGACAACTAAGAAATCAAAACCTTGCAGGGCCAAGGTGGGTGGAGAGGGTGTTTTTCTTTTAACATACATGGGCGGTTTTAAGGAGAAATTGAAGCAGCCTGTTCAGACGATTGTTTTGGTATCTGGCCCCAGGTCTGTGGTTCCTAACATGACTTGTGATATTATTTTAAGTGGGCAGATGGCTTTTTGATAGCTTCTTTATCTTTCGATCTCAGCTCTTGCAAAGGGGAGGTTGGTGCTCATTGCAAGATCAGCGATAAGGGTTTCTTTGTAGGTCGGTGGCTTTCTTGGCGAGTACATTTCAACTTGTTGTTTTAGAACCTGTGTGCTGCCGGTGACTTGCAGCGCTGTTGAAGAATAGCCACCCTTTGTGACCTAGCCCTCTTGGGAAATGGTGGAGGATCTCGGGATATCCCTTACCTGTGGGAGCCCTATCATAGAGGGCTTCCTGTTTAGGAAATGTTGGCTGCAGGCCCACTGTGCACTGAGCACAGCCACATCAGGTGGGGGCATGGGAGAAGTCTGTGGTATCCATCTGGACATAGTTCAGAAACCCAAATGACTGCTTTCCCTGGGTTGGTGGACCAGGCATTTGATAACTCTAAAGCTTAGAGATGATCTGATCCATCAATAAGCATGTATTGAGGGCCTACTATGTGCTGGGCACAGTACTAGGTTCCAGCAGGGAAAAAGATGCAGAGTGGTCCTAAGGTGTCACAGGGCTTGTGGTAGGATAGGGTACAGAGGGTTTGTTGTATGAGACCTGGCTGAGCCCCTGCTCTGTGCCAGGCACTTCACTGAGTACTGTATTTTCATACAAAGTCTGATTTAATTCCGACAACATTCCCTGTGAATAAAGCGTTTTAAATTCCTCTTTCCTGGATGAGCAAACTGAGGCTCCCAGAGTCCAAAGTCCTAGGGCTGATGTGGGGAAAAACCCTCCTGATCTTCCTTGGCACTTGACACTACTCTTTGGAAGTGTCCTATTCCTCTTAAAAATAAAGACCAAGAAAGCCTCACCGTGATCTTCACGCACCCTCCCATCCCATCCCCCCATCTGGTCTCCACTGACTTCAAGTCTTAAATCAGTGTCTCTTTCTGAGCTCCTGTCACCAGGGTCTTTCTGTTACTCCAAAGGGCCTCACTATTCTGCTGCAGGGGCTTTGCCCCTGCTGTTTACTTCACCAGGAGTGTTTATCCCATACCCCTTGTAGTTTCCTCCAGTGTTGATCCCTCAGTTCTAAGAGGATTTCCTCAGGGGACCCTGTCCACCCCAACGTCCTCGGGCCTCCAGCTTTTTCATAGCACTCATCAGCCCAGTAGGTGCTAAGCTTGGTTGGAGAATGTCCCATGGCAGAGCAGATGAGTGTTGCCACCAGTTGAGGGTCATCGGCCACCCTGCCTAGCAGTTCTACTATATTTTTCTCATCCACTCTTGTCTCTTCTCTGCAGTGACTCTTTCAAATGTTCTTTACCTTCAGACTTTCTCTTCTGCTTCAAAAAACAAAACAGAAGCCATAGCAATAGAACTCCCTACAACTTGTGGCCCCCAAAGGCTGCACGCTGATTTCCCTCCCCTGTGCTAAAGATGAGGAGTCCCTTCTTGCTCAGGCCACTTCCTCCTTCTATGCTCTGGGTCCCAGTTTCTGCTACTTGCTCTAGAATCTGACATCAGTCGCCTTTTCTCTCTTGGCAGGTTTTCTGCTGCCCTCCTCGCTCGATCCTCTGTTGACTTTGACCTGTGCCAGTGTCCCTTCTGTCTTCACTGACCCACCTTCTCTCTCTCCTGCTCCTGGCCAGCACCCTATGGCCCTCCCTTCACTGCTGACCCCTGCAAAGAGTTGCCTGCACTTGCCTTCTGCACTTGCTCACCTCTATGTAAGCATTAGCCCCCAGCATCTGCCAGATTCTGCAGGTGGTTTTTTGGTTTTCCTCTTGAAGTGGTTGACCACTGCTACTTAAAACACTTCGTCTTTCCTTGCCTTGAGACCACACTCTGCTGCTTTTCCTCTTAACTCTCTGGCCCTTCTCTTTCTCCTGGCTCTTCCCTTAGCTTTATGTATCCAAACTTGGCATCTCCACTTGACTGATGGCCCAAAGAATTCCTCAAACTCACCTTGTTGGGGACTGCGTTCATCACCTACCCACTGTGTTCCGGAGCAGCCTCTCCCCTACCCCCCGACTTGCCCGTTTTGCTTTTCAGCATCCTTAAGCCCTTCCTGACCCTGCAGTTTGGGCCAGGGACCCTTATTCTAGGATATTCTTTCCTTTTCTAAAGGCACTGACCACAGTTTGTAGTTAGACCTTTATTAGCGGGTTGCTGGATGACTCTCTCTGCCCTGCTAGACTGTAAGCTCCGTGAGGGGTAGGGACATGGTCTGCTTTCGTTCACCACTGTATTCCTGCAGGCCTGCCACAGTGCCTGGCACTTAGCAGGTACTCAATAAATGTTTGTTGAAAGAATGAGTTTGAGTATTTTTTTAATGTCTTCCTGCACACTTAATTGTAAGCTTCCTTAGTTGGGTTTGCTCACCATGGTGTCTCCAGGGTCCATCACTGGGGCTGAAGAACAGAAAGGCCCCAGTGTCTTCAAGTGTACCTAAAACTGAAGGGATGGGGATCCAACCTGCTATCCAAATTGGCAGCCTCAGGGGAAACCAGAACAACCGGCAAGTCAGGGGGCATCTTAGTTGTCTGGAGAGTGAGGAGTTAATGTGAACGTTATCCTCTTTTATGCCACAGAAAACTTGGTATGGCATTGTGGTTAAGGACATAGGCCTGAGGCCACGTGCTAAGAAAGTGGCAGAGCTGGGATTTGAGCCTATGTGGTCCTGCTCTAATGCTCCAGCTCTTAGCTAGTGTACCAGGCTGGGTGATGCATTTTACCAGCAGGGGAACACTGGGCAAGTTGCTTTCCTTTTCTGAGCCTCAGTTTCCCTCAGTTGAAATTTGGAGGTGGTTACTGTTAAGCGCTTTATAGGTGCTTTTTGAAATATTTGAAATATTTCTTTGATCTGCTGAACAACTCACTGATGTAGGTATTATTATCCCCTCCTTACAGATGAGGTAACTGAGGCACAGAGAGCTTAAGTATCTTGCCGCAGGTCACACAGCTGATAGGTGGCAGAGCTGGGATTGTTCAGAATTGCATATTCTAACCCTTTATTGAGATGTGGAGTCAATTTACTGGGATTCAACAAGCATTAAAAAGAAAAAGGAAATAGCATAGGAAATGCCAATGTATCACCACATGCAGTAAAGGTAAGTATTGTTTAATTCAAAGAACAACCGTTTTTCAGTTATATATATATATATGTCTATCTATTTACACATGTGTGGGTGTGCTGGGTTATAATGTAGAATGGATTTCTTACTGTGGGTCATGGCCAAAAAATGAAGTCATGGCTGTTGAAGAAGCTCATGGCATGAGAAACTGCTCTCCTCCCTCTATCCTGCTGGATCGCCCACAAGTCCCAGAGTTGAGGCTGACATACTTGGGGAAGACAGAGCAATGCCCCACATAACTTGGTGGCTTTCACAGTCACCTTCAAACCCTGTTCTTTTCAGAAAGCAAATGGCTCAGGGTAACTCCAATTCTGAGTATCGCGTGGCAGGTTTCTGAAGCCACTCGTCCCCCCAGAAAGTCAGCATTATCTTCAGGTTGACTACATGGGAGCCGGGGTCTGCTGAGTTTCCCTTTGGGTTTCGGCACCTGACCCACTTTGGGCTGGCAAAATTCTTTGAAAACATGTATGCTGGGGGTGTTCCAGGGGACGCGGGTGGTGGTGGTGATGGCAGTCTGTGACTGCTCTGAAAGTCTGCTTTGCTTTTCTCCATGGGGCTTGTCTGCCCTCACCTGTTCGCTCACTCTGTGACTGGCGATTCACGTTTGTATTCTCTTTCAGCTGGCCTAGGCTTGGGCCAACGCCACCTCTTCCCAAGTCCTCACCCTCTGGTCTCCTCAGGGACTATCTCAGCTCGGCAGCCATTGTGTTTCCTGATGGCCAGAGGAATTTGCATGCCCAGGAGACTGGCGTGCAGGCCTGAGATGGCCCCTTTTAGGTGGCACCGGCTTGACTAGTGCTCACCAGCACCCAAATGATACATGTCCAAGATGTCCCAGATCTGTGTGCCCTGGCCCCTACAGCTCACTGCCCTTGAGGGGATGCCACGTGGTACTTGTGGGACTGGTGCCAAAAGAACACGTTTCCTTGAAAATGAGCAGGCATACTGCAGGTACAGTTTTGTTCTTAATCTTCTCCCTCCCCATTTTTCTAAGAACCCCTCTTCTCTGGTACTATCAGTGAGTCAGTATACATTTGTACTTGATTTCTCTTACTATCCTCGTGTTGATTGAAGTCATAGCTGCCCTTGAGTTTTTACTGTGAAAGACTGTTCAAAGATACTTGTTTCTTTTTAAGCCCACAATTTCAAACTCTCTTCGTAGTGGAGCCCTCCTGGGATGTTTGTGATCAGCGTGGTTGTGTAGTCAGTGAGTGTACAGACGCAGTTCCTTGGGTTTTAGTTTTTGCATTTGTAAGAAGGGAAGGGTGTTGTTTTGAAGGATACATGTGAGGGTTTTCAAATGCCTTGGTGTATCAATGAGAAGGGCTCAGGGTGGAGGAGGTGAACAATACATGCTTGTGCTTTCTGCTTTCATATTTCACTTTGGAGAACGACTCGTTTGCTTCTGCCGATGTTGCGGATCTTGGGATTGGCTCAATTGCGTGACCCACTTTTTAGATGTTGTTGCCTTCCTCAGCCATGGAATGGGTGCTCTGGGGGCTGAGGTATTGATTTTGTATTTGTTTTTCTTTCTCTTCTTCTTCCAACTGAATTGTGGAGCCCTTTTCCTGCTGGCTGGCTGCTTCCTGAGTGTTCTCCTTTTTCTCTCTCACATCTGTGACTCTGTAGTGGCTTTTAGAAGCCTGATTGTAATACATGTCAGGACTGGGCAAGATGGAGGGGAAGGCTTGTCTGCTCCTGTGCACAGGTGGGAGGGCTGGCTTTCTGTCTGTGGGCCTTCTTGAAGAGGCTTGGTTTAAAAGATCCTAGGAGGAGGCTGTTTTCTGTCATGAAGGACTATGCTGGCAAAAAGAAGTAAGTCAGGGCAGCCTGGCAGAAATCACGTTGAGACATAAGTCCGAAGACCTGGATTTTAGACCCCCGGAGGGGATTAGTGTGGGACCAAGCTGGTTTGCTCTGAATCTCTCTTTCTCATCTGATGTGTGGGAGGTGGCAGCTAGGCTCCCAGATTCGCCCACCCTAGGCCCTGTAATATTCTGACTCAAGTACCTCTGGTGAGATTTGTGAGACCTAGACAGTAGAGAAAGACAGACAACTTCTTCTAGACTCTAGATCCATGTATATGGATCAAGCATCCTCCCTGAGGGTGTTTATAGAAAGCAGTTCTTGCAGCCACTCTGTGTCTAGTGGTCTCCTAGCCACACACGTCCCAGGCCCATGGAGGCAGGGAAACGGGGAATGAATATGTGGGCAAAGGCAGGCCCAAAGAAAAGCCTGCATGAAGGAGGAGGGAGGGATCCTGCCTAGTATTGATGCCTCCCTCAATCTAATTCTAGAAAGGATGGATATGGGTTGAGTAAGACACCAGTCCCTCATCCAAGAAGCAGCAGCTGATTGGGTAATAGGCAGACGGCCTGGGTTGTAATGTGAAGTATGCGACCTTGAGCCATTTCCTCAGCCTGTTTTATCCTCTGTAAAATGGAGACACTAGTACTACCTGCTTCAGAGGATTATAAGTACTTGTCTCATTGGGTGGTTATGAGGATTGAATTAACACATGTTGGCCAGGCATGCTGGCTCGTGCCTGTAGTCCTAGGACTTTGGGAGGCTGAGATGGAAGGATTGCTTGAGCTCAGGAGTTCATGAGCAGCCTGGTAAACATAGCAAGACCCCATCTCTCTAAAAAAAAAAAAGCCACCAAAAAACTTCTTTAAAAAATGTGAAGCACTTAGATCAATGTGTAGGTGCTACATAGGGGTCAGATGATGATACTCCATTTCTGTGAAGGTAATTGGTTATGGGTTTTCAAAAAGTTTCAACCAGGCCAGGCGCGGTGGCTCATGCCTGTAATCCCAGCACTTTGGGAGGCCAAAGCAGGCAGATCACCTGAGGTCAGGAGTTCGAGACCAGCCTGGCCAACATGGTGAAACCCCGTCTCTACTAAAAATACAAAAATTAGCTGGGTGTGCTGGCGGGTGCCTGTAATCTCAGCTACTTGGGAAGCTGAGGCAGGAGAATCACTTGAACCTAGGAGGCAGAGGTTGCAGTGAGCTGAGATCATGCCATTGCACTTCAGCCTGGGCAGTAGAACAAGACTCCATCTCAGAAAAAAAAAGAAAAATTTTAACCATTGCCAGAAGTATCAAGAATGTCACATTGCCTCTTGGGAAGACAAAGGTGTGGGCAGTCGCCCCAGCTCCTCTCAGGTCTCTGAACATGTTTTAGCCAATGCTTCCTCATTTGCCTTAATCTGTAGACACTTAATACTTATTTTCAGAATAAGAACAGTGACTTCTCCATGATTAGGCGCCCCCCGGAAGGACCCACCTGAAATGCACTTGGCTTATGCCACTCAGGGATCTGACTGTCCTGGCGAAGGATGAGCAAGACCCATAAATATATATGGTTGATTCAATCTTTGCTGTGTGTTAGGCCCTGATTTCTGGCTGTCCATCCTCATTCCTCTTGATTGCCCAGTGCTTAGTGTATGTCCTGACTCCCCGCAGCTCTGTTTTATGTTTTGTGAGTGAGGAGGTGAAGTGACCTGCCAGGCTGATGTGGGGACAGGGGAGGGCTAGCATAGGGACCCAGGCCTCTCTGACCTCCCTCCCAGTCTCCATTCGTATTCCTCTGCCCCACAGTTTTGTCCACTTGCCCTTTCTTAGAAAAGTGTTTTGTTTTGTTTTGAGACAGAGTGTCACTCTGTCACCCAGGCTGGAGTGCAGTGACGTCATCTCAGCTCATTGTAATCTCTGCCTCCCAGGTTCAAGCGATTATCCTGCCTCAGCCTCCAAAGTAGTTGGAATTATAGATGGTCACCACCACGCCTGGCTAATTTTTGTATTTTTAGTAGAGACAGCGTTTCACCATGTTGGCCAGGCTGGTCTCGAACTCCTGACCTCAGGTGATCCACCCGCCTCAGGCTCCCAAAGTGCTGGGATTACAGGCATGAGCCACTGCACCTGGCCTTTTTTTTTTTTTTTTTT
>CAUYQU010071512.1:0-71400 GCA_963574635.1 Cheracebus regulus | reverse complement strand
CAAAACAGCCGCGCCGGCCAAAAGAGTCGCGCTGGCGACCCGTGTGGCTCCTCTGCCGGGAATCTCCTGGTCTGTGGGCAACAAAAATTCGTCGGAAAGTGCGGCGTCCACTCGTTCTCTGCGCTTTCACTGGGAGCTACATTTCTGAGCTGTTGCTAATCGGCCATCTTGGATCTCTGCCCTGTTTTTTCATTTTTTAATAGGGTGGTCTCACTACATAGCCAAGACTGGTCTTGAACTCCTGAACACAAGTGATTCAGCCTCCCAAAGTGCTGGGATTACAGGCGTGAGCTGATGCGCACAGGCCAAATGCTGTGCTAGTGCCTTCCATCAAGTGTCCTTACCATGACCCTATGAGGAGGTTCATGACATTTTTTAACCGCAGAAAAACTGGAGTGAGTCAGAGGAGTGTGACAAGGATTGTGGCCTTTAGGCTGAGCTTACTGAGTGACAGGAGAGGCTCCCCGAGGTCAGGTCAAAACCCTCTGTCTCCCGTGTAGAAGCATGGATATGGTGGTGATGGTGGCACAGGATTGTGAATGTGCTTCACGCCACTGAAATAGACGCATCCAAATAAAATGGTCAGTTTACTGTTATTCATATTTTATCACAATTAAAAAGAAAAACATGATCTCAGGTGACCATGAATCATGGAGGCTTCCAGGCAGTGTCCACCCCTTCCCAGTGAAGATGCCACTCATAAAGTGCGACAGCTTCTGCTTCTGGGGCCAGCTGGCTCTGGTCCTTACCACCTGGGTCAGCCGGGCAAACTTCTTAACCACTTGGAGTCCTTGTTTCTGTATGTGTCAAAGTGAAGGGATGTTGAGCGACATAATGAGATCATTTAAAATTCCTACAGTGCCTGGCCAGGTGCAATGGCTCACGCCTGTAATCCCAGCCCTTTGGGAGGCTGAGGCTCTGAAGGAGGCTGCACGAACTGCAGGGGCCTACAGAGGAGAGTGCGCAGTGAACGGGCCTGTAGAAAGGAACTGGGCTTGCGAGGGCTCTGGGGGATAAGCACTCAAGGCTGATTCACAGCAGAAGCTGGGAGGCCAGGCGTAGTGGCTCAGGCCTATAGTTCCAGCACTTTGGGAGGCCAAGGCGGGCGGTTCACTTGAGGCCAGGAGTTTCAGACCAGCCTGATAACACGGTGAAACCTTATCTCTATGAAAAACACCAAAATTAGCTGATCCTGGTGGCGTGTGCCTGTCATCCCAGCTACTTGGGAGGCTGAGGCAGGAGAATCACTTGAACCTGGGAGGTGGATGTTGCAGTGAGCTGAGATCACACCACTGCACCCTAGCCTTTTGCACAGAGTGCAAAAAAAACCAAACCCAAAGAACACAAGTTGGCAAGGTGGCAGCCTCTGGGGGGAGGCATTGGCTGGGAGGTGAGCTGCACCCTTGAGGCGTTGTTGTGCTCCATGATTCTGGGATGGGCTGAGGATATGCTCAGAAAGTGCCATCACCCAGAGGGAGGGAGCTCAGAGGATGAGCAAAGAGCCAGCAGCTTCCTGAAGAACATTTCCTGTGTGTACTCACTGTAGCTTAAGCAGAAGGTGTCTGCTATGGTGGCTTTGCCTGGAATAATTTGTAATTGACACAGTTTTCATGACCTTCTCTGGGTTTCCCCTCAGTTTTTTTTTTCCAGTTAACAGAATAGTGATGAGTAATTTTATCTAACTTCACTGTGACGTCAACTGACGCATCTCCTAAAGTAGGCTTTTGTCTACTGACTGCCCTTCGGGGGGATATATTTATATTTATGTCTCATTTATTCGCCTCCTCTGTGGATTGTGGTTTTCCAGAAGAGAAGTAAATTCCACTTTAGGAGAAAATGGAAAATCCGATTGTTCAATAGACGATAAATCGCATTTCTTCTCTCTTTTTTCAAAAGATGAGCTGTTAAGAATCACGTTAGGAATGATCTTCATGCTAGAAATACACAGCTCCCAGTGTTTACACCTTGTGAGTTTATAGGAAAGGATTCAATTCACTATGCCACCTTCTCCATGAAGACTTCTTGGATCCTTCCAACCTGAAAGACATTTCTACCTGTGAGCTTCCATTCACTCCACCTGTGCCTCCCTTTGAACCTGACATCTTTCTGATTTTTCCTTCTACCAGCAAACTGCCTGGCCCTCAGGAAGCGCTAAGTGGTCACCAAATGAAAGTTAGTTGTAAACGGAACTGAATTTGCTCACAGTCATGCAGAAATGATCATTCTGGAATATTCTTGCATCAGGGCACTTTTTCCCTCACATTATAAAAACAACATTCCTAGGAATCCAGAGAAGAACTTCAATCCTGACACAGAGTCTTCTGTGTGGGTAGGATCTCCATCTTTCCCTAATTGTAGAGGTTCATGGAGTTTGTTGTGGTCTTGAGGGTCTCAGAATTTTAAAGGCCTACGGTTAGGCTTTAAAGAACTCGAAAGGCCACGTAGCCCTTTTTCTAAGAAGAACTCCTCTCCCGTCAACACCAAAAAATCTGGTATTTTTTGTGCTTGAAAAGTGTTTTCTTATTTAAAATTATGAATTTATGTTACACTAAGTATACCTGCTTTGCTTACTTGCTTTCCACTTGTGGACGTAAAGAAATGTGACCATTTTAACATATGGAAGACGGGAATAAATACATATC
Organism: Cheracebus regulus; assembly: GCA_963574635.1. NCBI lineage: Eukaryota > Metazoa > Chordata > Mammalia > Primates > Pitheciidae > Cheracebus > Cheracebus regulus. Next base: position 68,758 of record CAUYQU010071512.1, on the reverse strand, counting down.
TTAGAGGGTTACTGCCTATGTCTAGCGATAAACTCTTGGCTGTTTAAATCAAACCCCACTGTTGAATTTAGATTGTTTTGGCTGATGAGGGCTAGGAGAGGAGGTCAAGATACCTTCCTTGACCCCACTGTCCCCTCCAAGCCACTCCAGCTCTCTCTCCTCCTTCCCTCACAACACCCAGCTTTTTCCAGCTCATTCCTTCCAGCTATCTGACCTTCCACCTACCCCCTGAAGTCACCAGCTGATTTCCTGGTCACGCCTCTGGTATTCATGAAGGAATTGGAGTGGCTCCCAGCTTGCTGTCTTCCTCTCCACCCTCTCCTGGGCTTTAATTCTTGCTGATATCTGTCTCTAATTCACTCCCTTAGCCCTTCGATTCCTTCACCTCCTTCCCTCCACCCCAGCACAGCCCCCTCTTCCCACTGCCATATTCTAGACCAGGTACCCCTGGTAAATTCACCTTTTCTGAAACCCTCCTTCAAGCATCTTTCTCTCTTCCAAGCTTACTTTCTCTAATACCCTACTTCAACAATTATTTGACTAAATCCATTGATTTCCCTTCTTCTTTTCCACATTAAATTTTCAACATCCCATGACCTCCCTTGCATCTTCATTTCTGATCATTACAATCAGTTCCTTAAAATGCCTCACCTCCCCTGTGCCTTTTCCCTTTTTCACATTTCCCTGGCAGAACTCCAATCCTGGTTGAATCCAACTCAGGTTTATTTGTACTGGCTTCCAATTATCTAAATGTCACCAGAGAAAAGCTGCAGAACCTGGGCGACTGGCTCAACTTAGACTTCATAACCACAAACGTCAGGTGACCGACACCACGTGGCAAGCCCGTTTCATTTCCTTAGTATATTTTCTTTTGTCTTCCCTCCATGTCAGGTTGATGCCAGGTGCACCCTCAGAACTCTGTCCACTGAGAGGCTCTCTGCTCCCTTATGACTGTCTTCAGGACCGCTTCTGAGTGGGACGGTAGTGGCGGCAGTCCATCTTCAGCTTGAACCCGCATATTGAGCTGACCAATGAATGACCCAGCTTTGGATTTTTCCCTGCTCTATCAGTGGCTGTGGAGAACCTTCCCCAGCAGTTCATGGTATGAGCAGTTGCCTTGATGTAACAGATGTAAATAACTTAGTAGATGTTACTCTCTCTCTCTCTCTCTCTCTCTACATATATATGTATACACACACACACACACACACACACACACACACACACACACAGGTTCTCACTCTGTAACTTAGGCTGGAGTACAGTGGCACAATCACAGCTTGCTGGGCTCAAGCAATCCTCTCACCTTAGTTTCCCAAGTAGCTGGGACTACAGGTGCACACCACCACACCTGGCTAATCTTTTTATTTTTATTTTTTGTGGAGATGAAATCGTACTATGTTGCCCAGGCTGGTTCTGAACTCCTGGCCTCAAGCGATCTGCCTGCCTCGGCCTTCTAAAGTGCTGAGAAAGAAAGGAAGAAAGAAAGAGAAGGAAGGAAGGAGAGAAAGAGAGAAAGCAAGCAAGCAGGTGGAAGCCAGGGAGCCAGGTACAGGGGCATGTGCCTGTAGTCCCCGCTGCTCAGAGGCTGAGGCAGGAGTATCGCTGAAGCCCAGGAGACTAAGGCTGCAGTGAGCTGATGTCACACCACTGCACCGCAGCCTGAGTGACAGAGCAACGCCCTGTCTTTAAAAAAAAAGTTACAGAAGAAACAGGATTGAAAAAAACTTAGTAAGTAAATACAGGGAGACAGGTGAAGTCAATTTTAATTTTTTTTTTTTTTTGAGATGGAATCTCACTCTGACACTCAGACTGGAGCACAGTGGTGCTATCTCAGCTTACTGCAACCTCCACCTCCCAGGTCCAAGTGATTCTGCAGCCTCAGCCTCCCTGGTAGGTGGGACTACAGGTGTGTGTCACCACATCCTGCTAATTTTTGTATTTTTAGTAGAGATGGGGGTTTCACTATGCTGGCCAGGCTGGTCTCGAACTCCTGACCTCAGGTGATCCGCCCACCTTGGCTTCCTGAAGTGCCAAAATTATAGGTGTGAGCTACCTCGCTGGGTCGATTTTAATATATTTAATCCAAGATAGCTAAAATATTTTCTTTTTTTCCCTTTATTTTTAACTTTTTTTAGAGACAGGAGTCTCAGTCTGCCTTTCAGGCTGGCGTGCAGTGGCACAGTCATTGTTCACTGCAGCCTTGAACTCCTGGGCTCAAGAGAGCCTCCCATCTTAGCCTCCTGAGTAGCTGGGACTACAGACATGAGCCACCACACCTGGCTTAAAATATTTTCGACATGTAATCGTAGCCACCTTTCAAGAACTTAATAGTTGAATGTGGCGAGTGGCTATCATATTGGAGAGTTCTGATTCAGGCTCATTTCTCAGTAATTCTTCATATCCATGAAGAACTTTAGAGGCTACAGAAATCTCCCTACACCTTCTCTAGTTTGTTTCTTGAAAATGTGATCAATGGATTTATGACCTCCCAGTTGGAGATCAGAAACTGAAGTTCAGAGATCTGGCCATTCAAAGTCTAATTCCATAATGAGCAGAGCGGTAGTTCCCAAACGTGTCTGCATGTTCAAATCACTTGGAGATCTTTAAAAATTTCCAAAGTCCAGCCACACCCCAGATGAATTAAATTACAGGATCTGGGGTGGGACACAGGCATCATTCATTTCTGAAGCTCCCTGGTGGTTTCACTGGGCAGCCACTTTTGGGAATCACTGATATACATTCTCTTCCTCCCCCGCCCCCAATACACAGTTTCACTCTTGTTGCCCAGGCTGGAGTGCTATGGCATGATCTTGGCTCACTGCAATCTCCCCTCCTGGGTTCAATCGATTCTCCTGCCTCAGCCTTCTGAATAGCTGGGTACAGGCATGCACCACTATGCCCAGCTGCTTTTGTGTTTTAGTAGAGACGGGGTTTCACCATGTTGGTCAGGCTGGTCTCGAACTCCTGACCTCAGATGATCCGCCCACCTCGGCCTCCCACCGTGCTGGGATTACAGGCGTGAGCCGCCCCTCCCGACCTGGTATACATTCTTGTTCCTCAAAGTGTGGCCCATGGACTCACGCATCATCGGGGAGCCTGCGTTGTCAGAAAGCCACCTTCTCAAAGCCAGTGCAGACTCACTGAATCAGAATCTGCCTTTTAACAGGGTCTTCCAGATGATTCCAGTGCATGATAAAGCTTGAGAACTCTGAAGCATAGTATACTACTTTTAGATGAAAAAATATAGTCCAGTACATTTTCATTATGAGGTTTATTGAAAAGGTCAGTAACCATGGTTTCATACTGGTAGCCATTATGTTTTCATTAAATTAATATTATATAATTAGGGTTCTGCTTTCTTGGTTTTACTATTACTGTATTTCTGAATGATTATTACACACTGTCTTTCTATTGCACAGAATTGATGTAAAAAGACTAGAGAAACTGCCCTAAATCTCTTTCCAAGAGTTTCTCTCAACCTTTAAATGCACCTTTGTTTAACAAAAAAAGTTCAACTTTTCCCCCTTATTCAATCAGCAGATAAATACACAGATCATATACAGTATATGTGCTTGGTAAAACTTATTTAAGTAAAAAAACTTATTAAAAAATAAGTTTTACCAAGCACTTATACTGTATATGATGTTAAGAGGTGAGATGGGAACTAAAAAAACTACTTCAAGTCATTTTGTATGTTTTCAAGAGGGTTACAGTTTGTAGCAAAGAACTAATACATGCACCCAAATGGCTCTAAAACAAGAGACTGTGAGGCACCCCATGAGGGTATTTAGACAAGGTGCCCTGTGATTCAGGAATAGCAGAGGCCACTTCCTGCTACTAGGATTAGGGAAATTGCCATTCAGGAGGTGGCCTTTGTGTTAAAGGATTTGGACATTCAGGGTGGAGGGAAGCTGTTTTTATAAGAGAGAACACCCACCCAGGATGGCTTCAATCATTAGGTGAATACTGATATGTATTAGTCAGAATGCGTGGTAGTGAGAGACGGATGCCCTAATCAACCTGGTTAAAGCTGGAAGAAGATTTTGGGCTCAGAGAATCTACAGGTTGAACAATCACACTGTGGAGCGGACTCTGGAACATTAGGAGCCACAGACTCAAAAGCTTCCAGGACTCTTTCTCCCTATTTTTTCTTTATGTCAGTTTCGTCTTCTCTTCCTTTAGACTGGCTTGCTCAACATGAGGGAAGCATGGCTGCAAATCTCTCCTGTCTTTTTATTTATATCCTACACCTTCCAACACCAGAGAGTGAAATCCCAGGTATTTGGTATCTGCTTCAAAATAATGCGACAGGGGAGGAAAAAGATGGGTGTATGGCTGAACCAAGACTGGCCAGTGAATTGATCCTTGTTGAAGCTGAGTATTACATAGATGAAAGTTTGTTATGCTATTCTGTTTGTTTAAGACCCCAGACAACACACTGAACATTATGCTATTCTGTAGACTTTTGTACATTTTGGACATTTAAATTTTAAAACATCCTCAAGAAGGAATCATACTTAGCTTCTCTTTTTTTTTTTTTTCTTTTTGAGATGGAGTCTCGTTCTGTTGCCCAGGCTGGAGAGCAGTGGCCCGATCTCAGCTCACTGCAACTTCTGTCTCCCAGGTTCAGGCAATTCTCGTGCCTCAGCCTCCCAAGTAGCTGGGATTACAGGCATGCGCCACAATACCCGGCTAATTTTTTTGTATTTTTTAGTAGAGACGAGGTTTCACCATGTTGGCCAGGATGGTCTTGATGTCTTGACCTCGTGATCCGCCCGCCTCAGCCTCCCAAAGTGCTGGGATTACAGGCATGAGCCCCCACGCCTGGCTCAGTTAGCCTCTCTTGAGTCAGACACCTGCCTCTGGATCAGGCAACAGTGGCCAGAGGATATGGTGATGGAGAAACTTGGCAGCTTCAGAGAGAGCCTCATGGTGGGGACTGGAGGGTAGAAGATAGAGGAGCTGTTCCTGGAATAAAGGGGCCCTGTTTCCAGAGGAAAGGAGGGGAGGCACCCAGGGCACAGATGATTGATTTATGGTGTCTCCAACTTGTTATTACCAGCCTCCATTTCTCTCTCCTGGGCTCTAGGCCCATATTTCTGCGAATCATCAGATTGTCCCAACTGGATGTCCCTGGGTACCTCTACACGGACATGTTTAAAATCAGACTCATCATCTTGTATTCCTGCAGTGTTTTCATCTTCCACCAGAAATTCATTAGTATTTTTTTGAGACAGAATCTCGTTCTGTTGCCCAGGCTGGAGAGCAATGGCCCAATCTCGGCTCACTGCAACCTCCACCTCCTGGGTTCAAGCAGCTCTCCTGCGTCAGCCTCCCGAGTAGCTGGGATTGCAGGCGTGCACCACCACACCTGGCTAATTTTTGTATTTTTAGTAAAGCTGGGGTTTCACCATGTTGGCCAGGCTGGTCTTGAACTCCTGACCTCAGGTGATCCACCCACTTCGACCTCCCAAAGTGCTGGGATTCCAGGCATGAGCCACCGCGCCTGGCCCCTAACCAATTTCTGAGTCATGTTCAACTGGTCCTGCCTCCTCACAATCCCCACATCTCAGCTTTGTCATGTCCACCTCTGAAATAATTATTGGCTCCATCCCTTCCTCCCTGTTTCCAGCGTCACTACACCAGGTCAGAAGTCTCCGAGCGTCAAGACCTCCAGAGTCCACACCACCTCATACAACTTTCTACTACACCTATTTCATCTCTTCGGTCCTGGGCTTCAAGTCTTCAAGAGTTCCTTGCACTCTTATAACAAACATAAGGCATCCGGACCTTAAGCTCCTATAAGGTTATTCAAAATTGAGTCTTAGCTTGCTTTTAAAGCTTTAAAGCTTCTTACCTCCCAATATCGTATACAGTGTATGTGCTCAGTAAAAACCTGCTGATTGAATCAGGGGAAAAGAAAGTTTGACTTTTGCTGGAAAGCAAAGGCGCAGTGCCATTTAGAGCCATTTGTATACACTGGGCTACACGCAACACAGACATTTAATTCTTCTGTACTTTTGCTTATGGTTCTTCCTTCTTTTTATTTATTAATTATAATTGACAAACAGTTGGGTTTTTTTATGGAGTACAAAGTAATGTTTTGATCTGTAATGTATACACTCTAAAGAGATTAATCTAGCTAATTAACGTAACTATTGCTTTACCAACTTACCACTTTTTGTGGTGAGAATATTAAACATTTATACTTTCAGCAGTTTTGAAATATAAGTTATTATTATTTTTTTTTTAGGATTTTTAAATTTTATTTGACTTGTTTTTTTCTTTTTTGAGATGAGGTCTCACTCTGACACCCAGGCTGGAGTGCAGTGGTATGATCTCAGCTCACTGCAGTCTCTGTCTCCCAGGCTCAAGCAGTCCTCTCACCTCAGCCTCTCAAGTAGCTGGGACCAAAGGCACGTGCCACCATGCCCGGCTAATTTTTAGTATTTTTGGTAGAGATGGAGTTTCACCATGTTGTCGAGGCTGGTCTTGAACTCCAGAGTTCAAGCAATCCACCTGCCTTGGCCTCTCAAAGTGCTGGGATTACAGGTGTGAGCCACCATGCCTGGTCCCGAAATACATGTTGTTAGTAACTGCGGTCACCATGCAGTTCGGTAGATCACTACGTTGTTTCTCCAAGCGAAATGAAAGTTTGTACCCTTTGTTTAACATCTCCTCTTTCCCTATCTCTCCCTCTCTGCGAAGCCTCTGGTACCCACCCTTCTTTCTATTCTCTGTTTGCATGTGATTGACTATTTTAGATTCCACATATAAGTGAAATGACACATTATTTGTTTTTCTGTGCTTGGCTCATTTCACTAACCATGACGTCTTCTAACTCCGTGTGTGTTGTCTGAATGACAGACACTCCCTATTTTGTAAAGTTTGTATATAGTGTTCCATCGCATGTGTATATACCACATTTTCTTTATTCATTTAGCCACTGCGAAACACTTAGGTTGCTTTCTATCTCAGCTGCTGTGAATAACGCTGAAATAAACAGCGATGTGCAGCTATCTTAGATGTTCCAATTCCAATTCCCTTGGATATATACCCGGAAGCAGAATTGCGGAGTCGTATGGTAATTCTATTTTTAGTTTTTTGAGGACCCTCCACACCATTTTCCAAAATGACTGTACTTGCTCCATCTTGATTATGAACAAACTGGCTTAATTCTACAAGACTGGGATTGAAACTCACCTCCTTCATGAAAAAACTCTGATGTTGTCAGTAGTCACTTCCTCTTTTGTGCTCTTAGACACCCTTTTAAGTATGGCTCTTCTAATACCATGCAGTAATTATCTTTTTTTTCTCCCTTCATATCCTCTTCCCTGGAAAAAGCCCAGTTTTAATTATCATGAGTGTATCTGTTGTACCTAATGCAATGAGAAAACATTTTAAAAATAAATCTGAAACCTACAACACAGAGTAATAGGCCTTCTTGGTTACATGGGATCCCAGCATTCTAGTTCAGCCACCTGTAAGAGATTAGACTTTGACACGATTGGCTCCGGTGAAGAGAACTCTCCCCAGAGGGAGCCCGTTCTATTTTTGCAGAACTCTTATAAGGTTCTTCCTTGTACTGACCCTTGAATCCTTCTCTCTGCAGTTCTGCAAATCAGTCAAAGTTCTATTTCTTGGAACCTTCTGAATGACTATTGGACTTCAGAAATCAGCTCTCCTGTTCTTCAAACTAGACATCGAACATTCTTTCAAGAACTGCTTGCAAGGCGCAGGTTGAGTCTCGAAGCTTCTGCAAGTGCTTCAGCTTGTCTCAGTCTCTGGATATGTGGCTCCAGAATTGCGTATCATACCAGGTGTGGTCTGATTGGGAACAGGACATCAACAAGGAAGACCTGTGAGTAAGAAGACTCGTGAGTAATATTGAAGCTGAGTTACGTGATGGGATACCAATTTCCATAGCCAAGCACAGCAGCCCATGATGAAGAACAAAGGAGAAGGGTGTTTGTGTTTTTATTTATTTATTTATTTTGAGACAGGGTGCTGCTGTGTCGCCCAGGCTGGAGTGCAGTGGTGTAATCACAGCTCACTGCAGCTGCAACCTCCCAGGCTCAGGTGATCCTCCTCCCATATCAACCTCCCAAGTAGCTGGGACCACAGGTGTGTGCCATCATGCCAGGCTAATTTTTTTAATTAATATTTTTTCGTAGAGACATGGGTTGCATATGTTGTTCACACTAGTCTCGAACTCCTGTCTCAAGCAATTCTCCCACCTCCTCCTTCCTAAGTGCTGAGGTGGATGACAGGCATGAGCCACTGTACCTGGCCTGTTTGTGCTTATTCAGGGCTATGGATTGGCAAGGTAAGGATAGTGAAGGATCACAGAAAAGGAATCTCTCTGGAAACCCATTTAATCCACTCGTATTATCTTCTTCACATTCTCATCTTAGAATAGTCCCCTTTTTTTTTTTTTGTGACAGAGTCTTGCTCTGTCACCAGGCATCAGACTGGAGTGCAGTGGTGCAACCTCGGCTCACTGCAATCTCCTCCTCCTGGGTTCAAGCAGTTCTCCTGCCTTAGCCTCCCAAGTAGCTGGGATTAAAGGCTCACGCCACCACGCCCGGCTAATTTTTGTATTTTTCAGTAGAGACCGGGTTTCATCATGTTGGCAGGATGGTCTCGATCTCTTGACCTCGTGATCCACCTGCTTCGGCCTCCCAAAGTGCTGGGATTACAGGCGTGAGCCACCGCGCCTGGCTCAGTCCCCTCATTCTTCAAAGGCTTCGGCATCGAAAGTGAATTTGTTCAGACTTTCCTCTGTATGTTTTCAGAATTTGTTGATTTATTTAAAAATCTATCCCTTCTCCTTACTTAATGTGACAAAGACAATTTCCACATTATTTTCCTAGTAGTATGTTGCTTAAAATTTGATAAACTAGTAATTCCTTTGAAATTACATGATGAAACAAAATAAACCTTATCTCATTACATTAAAAAAAATAAAATAGTGCTTGCATCAGCAGTGCATATACAAAAATTAGAATGATACAGAGAAAATTAGCATGAGGGTGAGACACAGATTTGTGAAAAATAAAAATAAAACCATAAAATGGAATGTCCAAGTCACCCATGATTGCTGTTGTTCTGTAAACATGGGAGAATCAGGCTCCAGGGCTGGGCGTCATGAAAGAAGGAATGGGCTTCATGGATCTCTACTCTTCCCTGTAAGATTATGGAGGGTGGAAATCTCCTTTCCTAGAGTACCCATTTCAAAATTAAAGCAAGAGCCATTTGTTAGCCATAAAGGAGAAATTTCTATCAGTCTCTAAATAGTGCAACACTTTGACAAAGTGAAACATCGACATTCTGTGAAATAGGACACTGACACATGGCTAGGGAAGCATGTCCCTCAAGAAGGTTGAGATTAATATTTGTGTCCTGGAGAAATGGCAACCAGATCAGAAGGGCTTTAGATTAAAATTAGATAAGGAGACAAACACCTAGATAGACCTGTCAAACCAGTTGCTATGGAAGACAGATTGGACTTCTGCAGGAAGAGCCTTACTTTGTAGATGATACATGCAACCTCCACTGCCTACATAATACCATGCATCTCACTGGTAATGATGTGGACTTGAGACTATAATATAGTATAGTACAAACAATCTTATGAGGATAAGTTACTTGGTATGATAGGAATTAAAGAGAGGAATATGGGAATTAAAATACATCTTTAAGTCAGGCGAGATGGCTGTAATCCCAGCACTTTAAGAGGCCAAGGCAGGTATGGTGGTGTGTGCCTGTAGTCCCACCTACTCAGGAGGCTGAGGTGGGAGGATCACTTGAGCTGGAGAGGTTGAGGCTGCAGTGAGCCAAGATTGCACCACTGCACTCCAGCCTGGGCCACAGAGTGAGACCCTGTGTCAAACAAACAAACAAAACAGCTTACAAATACATCTTTGGCCAGGAGAGGTGGCTCATGCCTGTAATCCCAGTGCTTTGGGAGGTCAAGGTGGGAGGATAGCATGAGGAGGCCAGGAATTGAAGACTAGCCTAACTAGCCTAGGCAACATAGCAAGACCCCATCTCTACACACACACACACACACACACACACACACACACACACACACACACACACACACACACACACACACACACACACACACACAGAGCAGGGAGTAGTGGCAAGCTCCTATAGTCCCAGCTGCCTGAGAGGCTGAGGCAGGTGGATTGCTTGAGCCCAGGAGTCTGAGGCTGCAGTGAGCTATGATCACGCCACTGCACTTTAGTCTGGGCAACAAAGCAAGATGCTATTTTGATTTATTTTTATAAAATAAAAGTACATTTTTTATAATGACGAGTGAGAAGGGAAACTGCAATGCACACAGACCCACAGACCATGGCCATGTATCAAGGGCCAGATGCTATACTGTGCCCTAGGAATGTGATGGTAACGGAGGCAACTATCCTTTCTGTCCTCATGGAGTCTAATGAGGGGAAGTGTAGAGAGTATGGCCTGTTTAAGGGATTGAGAGACGGTTCTGATGAGATGGGGAATGGCTAGAGATAAAGTCAGAGACAAGAAAGGACTCAGAGACCCTATAATGGAATTTAGACCTTATCTTAATGTCAAGGGGATATCACTAAAGGATCTGAAGCAGGAACAGGATGTGAACAAATTTTATGGGGAACAAGAATTGAAGCAGAGCCTGGAAGCTAAGACAACAATCTATGCAAGAAAGACTTGTGGCCTGAGCTCGGGCAGGTGGCTCTCGCCTGTAATCCCAGCACTCTGGGCGGGTGAGGCAGGCAGACTGCTTCAGTCCAGGAGTTCAAGACCAGCCTGGACAACATGGCGAAATCCCATCTCTACTAAAAATACACAAAATTAGCCAGGCGTGGTGGTGCTAGCTTATAGTTCCAGCTTCTCAGGAGGCTGGGGTGGGAGGATCACCTGAGCCCAGGAGGTTGAGGCTTCAGTGAGTAAAGATCACACCACTGCTCTCCAGCCTGGGCGACAGAGTGAAACCCTATCTATCTCAAAAAAAAAAAAAAAGAAAAGAATTATAGCTTGAATTAAGGTGGGGATGGATTCAATTATTGTCAGCATTAAAATTAGTAAGACCCAAACCAACTGGAAATAGAGGGTGAAAAAGGAGAAGGAATCAAAGATAACACCAACATATCTAGCTCTGGCTTCTGGGGAGTGCCACTTGCTGAGCTGGGAGCATGGGAGGAGGGCTCAGGCAGATGAGGTTGGGGTTGAGCTGAGCTCCACTGCAGATGTACTGAGTAGAAGGGGCCTGCGGCTTACTGGAGTGGCGATGCCTAGGAGGCAGGTGGAATTGCAGACTGACGATGTGGGAAAAGAGGTGGGCGGGTGTTCAGGTTTACAAGTTGAGATTATCCAGGGAGAGGTTCAAGAATGAAATTATTCATCTGCACATAAATCTGTGAAAGACCGGGTGTGGTGGCTCACACCTGTAATCCCAGCACTTTGGGAGGACAAGGCAGGCAGATTGCTTGAGCCTAGGAGTTTCAGACCAGCCTGAGCAACATAGCGAGGCCCTGTCTCTACAAAAATTACCAAAAATTAACTGGGTGTGGTGTGTGTGCCTGTAGTCCCAGCTACTCAGGAGGCTGAGGTGTGGGTATCACTTGAGTCTGGGAAGTTGAGGCTGCAGTGAGCCGAGAGTGCACCACTATGTTCCTGACGGGGCGACGGAGAGAAACTCTCTCAAAAATCAGACAAAGCAAACAAACGAAACCACACCAAAGCTGTGAAAAAGTTACAGAAGGAAACTGCAGAGTACATACATATTTTTACATCAATCCCTTCTCTTCTCAGTCCACAGCAACATTAAAAAAAATACATTTATAATCTGGAAGTTTTAAATACATAAATCTGTCATCTGGAGGTTTTAATCTGTCAATTAAAAATGTAATAGTCTTATTATGGGGGATCATTTAGGACTGTGGCTAACATCAAGATCTGAATGAAGAATGGAGTTAAAAAAAAATGATTCCTATTTTTTTAAAGGCGGGATCCCGCTATGCTGCCCAGGCTGGCCCCAAACTCCTGGGCTCAAGCAATCTTCTTCGCCTCCGCCTTATAAAGCGCTGGGATTACAGGCACACGCCACCGCACCCAGCCTCTGTTAGCATTTCAAGACAAGGTAATTTCAGTATTGTAAACACTGGAGTCCTGGTTACTGACTTAGGAACTGTTGACCTTGAGAGTGTAATCCTCAGTCCTGATTTTTCATATTTTTTTCTCATCTATTCAGGTCAGAGAAAAACTTTTCTAGTTATTTCACACAGATGGATTTGCCAAGAGCCTGAGGTACAGTGGAGGACCTCATTCTCTTTTAGAACTGCCAGTTGATGACTGGGGTCCCCTGCTGTAAAGACAAATGGTTGGTGTCCAAGTCAAACTCTTAAGAATGCTTAGCATCATTTCCTAGGTTAAAGCTGTATCTTAGACATTAATGGGATACAAAATTATTTGACTTGTCTCTTTGCAGAAAAGACCTTTGCCATGCTTCAGGGCATACCAGACACAGACACTCACTCCATAATTATAGGATAGCTCTCAGGACTGGCTTCAATTAACCAAGCTGCTTCTCGGTTATGGATAATATGTTATATTATCCATATTTATAGCATTTGACATTTTCACAGTGTTCTTTAATCAGATTGTATGTAGGTTGACTTAATCCAAATGTCTCCCATACTTGAGATACCAGATGTTCCTGTTCTCTGGACCTTCCAGATGGAGAAATAAGGCGTGAATCAGTTGTCCGATGATGGCACCTGGGAGTTACAGTCCCAAGTCACTTGGGCCGGTCAGTGGTGGTTGAGATTTCATACTAAAGCCAAGGCCTGCTTGGTAAGGTTGGGTAGGTCAATGAGACACTATGACACTGTCCTAAAGATAAAAAACATTGTCTTGGGTTCAAAGGTCCAAGGACTAGATGAGCCCGGCTAGTTCAATGGAACCTCAGGAACCTAGAGTCCCTGCCACCACCAGGCTATCAAGGCAATGAGATGGAGCAAGGATGCCTCTTAGTGGCCTGCCAGACGCCCTCTCACAAGCATGGAAGTCAAGGAACATCTTGAGTTCTTTCTAGAGAAATTCCAGGTACCTAGCTTGCCCTGATACGCAAGAAAGTAATACTAACTTAAAACTGTAGCCAAGGAAGTTAGCATGGCGAGATGTTTGGTTCCCTATAAACTAAAGATAACGTCTTACCATATGTCCCTGAGTTGTTTCAGAAACTTAGACCCCCAACAAATGGAACCAGTGGCACAAAGACCTCAGATAAAGGGGAACTGAGGAATGAACTCTGACAAGAGTGATTTTTTCTAAAATTTCTTCCTGAAGGGCCTGGAGGAGGTCATGCCCACAAGCCAAAACTAGCATTCTTTTCTGCGGATCCCAAACTTTTAGACAAAGCTCTGCCTCCTGAACCAACTGCAAATCAGAAGATCTTTGAATCCACCTATGACCCGTGCCCTCCATGAACCAGACGTCCTGCCTTTCTAGGTCAAACCAATATATAGCTCCAAGGTATTAATTTATGACTTTGCCTGTAACCTCTGCCTCCCTACCTTTAAAAACTCTTACCTGTAATCCATCAGGGAGTTCGTCTTAAGCATGAGCTGCTTGATTCTCCTTGCTAGGTGCCCTGCAATAAATCCCCCACTTTCTCTGGCTGCCATCCAGTGCCAGTGTTTGGCTTTGCTGCACCCGGTGAGCAGACCCCAGTTTGGTTCGGTAACAGCAAGAGCTGTGAGTAGGCCTCTGCTACCACCGTTTTAACTGAGCTAACTTTGGTTTCCCTGTTCTTTAACCCCTGGGTAGAACAGTTTTCTGGGCTCTGCTGGAAGTTCTTTCTCTTGTGACTGGACAGTGGTGATCAGGACACAGAATAGAAAGTTGTCTGAATCTGAAATAGTGAATATGGGATGCCATCTGCTTATGGGCATGGATTCTGATTACAAAGATTCTGACAAAGTTTTATATCTATTTATGAATGGTTAGTTCTACCATTCTGACTGACAGCAGCCCCAAAGAAATGCAGATCACAATTGCCAGCACTTTCAATCACATCCCACATGACTGAAAAGATAGCTATGCATATATGCTATCCCAGAGGTGCATAGCTATATATGTAGATACAGGACTTTTGCTGTCTTGCTAGCCTGGAAATCTATAGCAGAATCCATATGGAAGTGATAACCCTTTGTCATTCTATATCTGATTCAGAGAGAACACATCTGCTCCTCCTAGCCCTCCAAGATGTCTTTCTTTCACTATAAACCATAAATCCTGTCCTCAAGTTCGTAGAGCTGGAAATCATTTGAATTTGCTGGCTGGATTTGTTAGGAATGTTTTTTTGAAGTAAATATGAAATGAGTTGAATGTTAAATGGTGCAGTGTTTTGTCTTCTTCTGATTTAACAGTGAGTACTATGCTTATGTCTTGCTTTCTTTCATTAGATGAGTCATTTTAAAGAATGACCTGTCCTGAGATTCTTTTCTAAAGTTCCGTATTTGACCAAGCGTGGCTGGTTTTGTACATGTCATTACTCAGCAAAGTTCTTTTTCAATGAGCGGCTGGCTTTCTGGTAACTCAGCTGGGTCCCCAGTGCTGCTCCACACATTGTCACGTACTCCAAGGCAATTCTCCAGAACTCAGCATTCCTGTTAACCCATCCAGTCCTTTCTACCTTCACTGATTCTCAGTAAATAACGGCCCACACGGTTCAGTGACCAGGTGAAAATTTCTTCAGCTTCCCTACTTACAGCCTCACACTCTTGATGTCTTCACAACAGACCTTGCAGGTGAAACGTTGTCTTTGGTCAAGCCTGGTCCTCTATTTGTACTTTTGTTTCTCTACTGCCCTTCTTCTCTTCTGGGCACATCACGCATTCCCTCCTGAATTTTCCATTTCTTCTCATTGTCTCCTTCCCCGCACCTGCAAAGCCATGAAGTCTCTTCTATCTTATCAAAGAAATACCCTTCTCTAAAAACAAAATATAATCACGTTTCTCTTCCACCCTTTGCCACCAAGCTCCTCTGAAACATTCTATACCCATGTAGTGAGCTGAATAGTGTCCCAACAAAGTTCTTGTCCACTCAATGATACAGAAGGAGTCAGGGAAACGCTGGGTAGAAGAGGGCAGTTCCCCAGCAAAGTCCCCACCCTCAAGCCTGAAGACTCGTAGCCCTAAATGAGGACAGACATTTCTGTTTTCATGTGCAAAAAGTTGCCTTTGGCTTACCACTCTCCCTATCCTGCCCCCATATGAACCTCAAATCCCAAGCTCTAGATGAGACCCACAAGTGAGGAGATGAGAAGGCAAGTAGACCAGCGGATGAGCGACAGCAAAACGACATGGCAAAGAAAGAGAAAAGAGGAAGGATGTCTGGACACTGAGGGGAGTTTGGTCAGCGGAGGTCAGAGAAGAGTCTAGCCAATGGGTGGACCGACTCCAGAGGTAGATCACCTTCCCACTCCATCCCCCTTCTGACTCCCCACCCATCTCTCTGAGAGCCACCTTCACCACTCAGTAAAACCTTGCACTCATCCTTTGAGCCTGTGTGTGATCTCATTCTTTCAGGATACTGGTAAGAGCTTGGGATACAGAAGACTGTCACACTAGCCCCCTGCCCTTGTGATAAGGCAGAGGGTCCACTGAGCTGATTAACACACAAGCCATATGCAGATGGCAAAGCTAAAGGAGCACAATGTAACACATGTCCACTTGGGCTTTGGGAGTCGCTGACACCCACCCCTAGATGCTACCACGGGGCTGAGAGCCCAAAGCACTCTCTCAGGCCTCTGCACCTGTCCGTCTGCATGCTCCCTCCAGGGGTTTGAGCCGCAGGGTGACCAAATAAGCAAGCCACACCCGTTTGGTGACTCCACACCCAAATGAGGGAACTTTTCCATTTCACTAGAGCCTGAGAATGTGAGCTTATTTGGAAATAGATTCTTTGCAGAATGAATTACGTAAGAATCATTCGATTTCAGTCATCACAGATCTATGGTGGCTTTTAAATCCAATGACTGGTGTCTTTATAAAGAAAGGAGAGGGATATTTTGAGATACAGAGAGACACAGAGAAGTTCGTGTGAAGACAGAGGCAGAGATTAGAGCAATGCAGGCACAGGCCAAGGATGTCTGGAGCTCCCAGAAGCTGGAACAGTTAAGGAAAGATCCTTCCTTTGAGTCTTCTGAGAAGGGTCTGATACCGTTATTTCAGGCCGCCAGAAGTGTGAGAGAATAAATCTCTGACGCTTTAAGCCACCCAGGTTGTGGCAATGTTATGACAGCCCTAGGAAACTAATAAAATGCTCTTTCCTCCTGCTCACCAGATGTTTGAACAGAATCATAACTTATTTTTTTTTTTTGATACAGAGTCTCGCTCTGTCACCATGCTAGAGTGTAGTGGTGTGATCTGAGCTCACTGCAACCTCCGCCTCTGGGGTTCAAGGGATTCTCTTGCCTCAGCCTCCCTAGTAGCTGGGATTACAGATGTGCACCACCACCTGCAGCTAATTATTGTGTTTTTAGTAGAGACGGGATTTCAACATGCTGGCCAGGATGGTCTCCATCTCCTGACCTTGTAATCTACCTGCCTGAGCCTCCCAAAGTGCTGGGATTACAGGCGTAAGCCACTGCGCCCACCTTCATAACTGAAATTTTAATGAGCACCTAATATATTCCTATTTCCAAGTTTCTTTTCTTTTCTTTTTAAATTTTAGATAGAGACAGAGTCTTGCTCTGTCACCCAGGCTGGAGTACAGTGGTGCAATGATAGCTCACTATAACCTCAAATTCCTGAACTCAAGTGGTTGTCTCACCTCATTGTCTCCAGTAGCTGGGACTGCAGTCATACATCACCATGCTCAGCTAACTTCTTAAATTTTTGTAGAGACATCGCCTCACCTTGTTGCCCAGGCTGGTCTTGAACTCCTGGACTCAAGCCATCCTCCCGCCTCAGCCTCCACAAGTGCTGGGACTGCAGGCATGAACCACTATGCCCACCCTATTCCAACTTCTTTATATGTATATCTCATTTGATCTTTAGTCTCTTAGAGGCAGGGGCCATTGTTATCCAAATTTATATAGATGGAGTAACTGAAGCTTAGAGTGCTTACAAGATCACACAGCTAAAGAGGAGAGTTAGGGTTCAGGCCCAAGTCTAGCAGATTCCATAGTCCAAACTGTCAATCATAATCACAGCTGGCCACTATGTGATCCCCAGTTTCTTGCACTTTGGGTTCCACTCAAAATATGACGATGGTTCCTTAATGTTTTTCTGGTCTACTCCATAACATTTCAGGGGACTTCCGCCAAGATGGCCGAATAGGAAAAACTCCGGAGCACAGTTCCCAGCAAGAGCGATGTAGAAGGTGAGTAATCTTCGCATTTTCAACCAAGGTACCAGGTTCATCTCAATGGGACTGGTTGGACAGTGGGTGTAGCCCAAGGGGGGGAAACTGAGGCAGGGTGGGGCACTGCCTCACCCGGGAAGTGCAGCAGGCCAGAGGGCACTACCTCCTACCCAATGGAGGCCAGCGGGGATGTCCAGCCACTCCGGAGCTCCCGTTCCAATGCTGTGCTTCTACTGCGGTCTTTGCAGCCCACAGACCAGGATATCCCCATGTGCTGACAGGTGCTGCGGGTTTCTAGGGCAAATCTGGGCAGCCGATTCAGCTGGCACCATGAGTTCCCAGCACAAATACCAACAGCTGTTTTGACTGGTGCCTGGAGTGCCTGCAGACAGAGTGGCCCATACACCTGAGCGAAAGGGGGCTGAAGGTGGGGGGCCAGGTGATCTGGCTCCGAGGTACCAGGAGACCAGCAAACTGAATCCCACTGGCTTGGGATTTTCGAGGCCAGCACAGCAGTTTGAGCTTGACCCTGGATTGTCAAGCTCTGTTGCGGGGAGGAGAGTCTTACCAAGGCAGCTCTAACCTTGCCTGTGTAAACAAAAATCGTTTACACAGCAGCTCAACAATGCCTCTGCAGGCAGACTGAGACTAGAATCCCTCCTTGCTGAGCAGAGCATCTCCGAATAAAGGCAGCAGCTTGTCAGGGACTTGTAAATAAAGCCACACCTTCCCGAGACAGAGCACCTGGGAGAAGGAGCAGTTGTGAGTTCCACTGCAGCAGACTTAAACGTCCCTGCCCAGCAGCCCTGAAGGGAGCAATGGAGCTCCCAGCACAGCACTTGAGCTCTGACAAGGGACAGACTGCCTCCTCAAGCGGCTCCCTGACCCCTGTATATCCAAAGAGGCACCTCATACAGGAGAGCTCTGGCTGACATCTGGCAGGTGCCCTTTTGGGATGAAGCTACCAGAGGAAGGAACAGGCAGCAATCCTTGCTGTTCTGCAGCCCCTGCAGGTGATTCCCAGGCAAGCAGGGTCTGGAGTGGACCTCCAGCAGTCCAGCAGCAGAGGGGCCTGTTAGAAGGAAAACTAAAAAACAGAAAGAAACAGACTCAAAATCAACAAAAAGGACACCCACTCAGAGACCCCATCCGAAAGTCACCAACTTCAAAGACCAAAGGTAGGCAAATCCACAAAGACAGGAATAAACCAGTGCAAAAGGGATGAAATCACCAAAAACCAGAACACCTCTCCTCCTCGAAGGGATCACAACTCCTCACCAGCAAGGGAACAAAACTAGATGGAGAATGAGTTTGACAAATTGACAGAAGCAGGCTTCAGAAGCTGGGTAATCACGAACTTCTCTGAGCCAAAGGAACATGTTCTATCCCAATGCAAAAAACCTAAGAGCCTTGAAAAAAGGTTAGATGAAATGCTAACTCAATAACCAGCTTAAAGAAGAACATAAACGACTGAAAAACACAGCACGAGAACTTTGCAAAGCATACACAAGTTTCAATAGGTGAATCAATCAAGCAGAAGAAAGGACATCAGAGATTGAAGATCAACTCAATGAAATAAAATGAGAAGGCAAGATTAGATAAAAAAGAGTGAAAAGAAATGAACAAAGCCTCCACGAAATATGGGATTATGTAAAAAGACCTAATCCAAGTTTGATAGGTGTACCTGAATGTGACAGAATGAATCCAAGCTGGAAAACACTCTTCAGGATATTATGCAGGAGAACTTCCCCAACCTAGCAAGGCAGGTCACCATTCAAGTCCAGGAAATACAGAGAACATCACAAAGATATTCCTCAAGAAGAGCAACCCCAAAGCACATAATCCTCAGATTCACCAGGGTTGAAATGAAGGGAAAAATGCTAAGGGCAGCCAGGAAGAAAGGTCGGGTTACCCACAAAGGGAAGCCCATCAGACTCACAGCAGATCTCTCAGCAGAAACCCTAAAGCCAGAAGAGACTGGGGGCCAATATTCAACATCCTTAAATAAAAGAACTTTCAAACTAGAATTTCATATCCAGCCAAACTAAGCTTCATAAGCGAAGGAGAAATAAAATCCTTTACGGACAAGCAATTGCTGAGATATTTTGTCGCCTTTTTCATGGTAGCCTCTGCTTAGCTTTCTTCGACTTCCGTGCTCTCTTCCCCAGAGATGTGGGCTACCTCCACAGCGTCACTGGTCACTTCTACCTCAAAATGCTGCCCTCCTTTCGGGGACTGGCTTCAAACCAGCATTGCCACCTTCTTCCTCCCCTCCTCCCTGAGGTCCTGCAGCAACCTCACTCACGTGGTAGCCCTTGCAAAGGTGCCTCTCATTCTAGATTTGCTCTGATTATAGAACTGTCTCTACCCTGTGAGGCTCATGGCCACACACCTCCACATCTGTGCTATGATGACAGATACATATCTGGTTTTCATCAATGATTCCCAGCTCTCAGCCCCAGTAGCCCTTGTTATTTCCTAAGTGACTAGTATCATAAGAATATTTTGTGTTAAAGTATTTAGGCTTTTGGTTCTTAAAGTAGTTCCTGAAAGATAAAGGTGGAAGACAATCTTTGATTATTTACAAGTCCTTTCAAATACACCTGAGCTTATGTTAATGAGGCAATGTTTGGAAAGTCCCTGAAACCACTGGATGGGGGTTAGTTTTCAGAGGAAGTGGCTTTGTGCCCGAATAGTTAGAACTTTCAGCTTCACTCACCAACCTGCAGGGAAGGGCCAGGGCCGGTGGCTTCATCAATCATGCCTGCGTAATGAAGCCTCCTGAAACACCCAAAAAGACAGTTTGGAGAATTTCAGATGGCTGAACACGTGGAGATTTCTGGAGGGTGGTGCTACGGGGAAGGCCTAGAAGCTCTGTGCCCTTCCACACACCTAGCCCTACGTGTCACTTCATCAGTATTCTTCGTAGTAGCCTTTAAAACCTGAAAGGAAAATAAATCTTGAAACCCCAAAGTCACTAAGTCAAACGGGAAAGTCAAGCTGGAAACTGCTTAGGGCAAACCTGCCTCCCATTCTATTTTGAAAAAGGATAGCGACTAATGTCAGAGGCGTATGAACTGGAGCAACTCCATCTCAAATAGGAACTAGGTGAAATGAGGCTGAGATCTACTGGGCTGCACTCCCGGATGGTTGGTGGAGGCATCCTAAAGTCGCAGGATGAGCTAGGAGGTCGGCACGGGATACAGGTCCTGAAGACCTTCTGATAAAACAGTTTGCAATAAAGAAGCCGGCTAAAACCCTCCAAAACCACGATGGCCGCAAGAGTGACTTACTGCTCCATTCCTACCGGTGCCGTGAGAGTTTGCAAATGCCATGGCAATGTGAACGTCAGGAAGTTACCCTACATGATCTAGAAGAAGGAGGCATGAAAATCTACCCCATGTTTAGCGTATAAACAAGAAATGCTCATACAAATGGGCAACCAGCAGCCCTCAGAGCTATTCTGCCTATGGAATAGCCATTCTTTCACTCATTTACTTTCTTAATAAACTTGCTTTCACTTTACTGTATGGACTCACCCTGAATTCTTTCTCGGGCAAGATCCAACAACCCCTTCTTGGGGTCTGGATCTAGACCCCTTTCCTGTAACACTAAGATTAAAAAATAAAAAGTTACAAACCTCTGTCCTAATTTGTGGACAAAGGACAAACAGAGTACAAAGTCATCTCTCTGCTCGCTGAGATAAATACATATCTGATTGCTTCCTTTGGAAAGGCTAAGCAGAAACTCAAAAAAATGCAACCGACCTGGAAGCCGCCTCCCCTCTTCGAGTTGTCTTGCCTTTCTGGATTGAACCAATGTACATCTTACATATATTAATTGATGTCTCACGTCTCCTTAAAATGTGTAAAACCAAACTTGCCCCAACCAAGTCTGGGCACATGTCATGGGGACCTCCTGAGGCTGTGTCACGGGCGTGTCCTTAACCTTCGCAACATAAATTTCTTAAACTGATTGAGATTTGTCTCAGATACTCTTTGGTTTACAATAATAAACTGGTTATAGAGTTTATGAGCCACTCTAACAAATTAATCAAAAATAAGGAGGGGATCATGGGAATCCCAATTTATAGCCAGTCAGTCAGAAGCATGGGTAAAATAATCTGGGGTTTGCGACTGGCGTTTGACATGTCTTGTGGGACTGAGCCCTCACCCTGTGGGATCTGATGCTATTTCCAGTGGGCCATGTGAGAATTAAAGGAGAGAACACCCAGGTGGGCTGGGCGCGGTGGCTCATGCCTGTAATCCCAGCACTTTGGGAGGCCGAGGTGGTCGAATCACAAGGTCAGGATTTGGAGACCAGCCTGGCCAACATGGTAAAACCTCGTCTCTACAAAAAATACAAAAATTAGCCCGGTATGGTGGCAGGTGTCTGTAAGCCCAGCTACTCGGGAGGCTGAGGCAGGAGAATTGCTTGAACCTGGGAGGCAGAGGCTGCTGTGAGCCGAGATCGCATCACTGCTCTCCAGCCCAGGCGACAGAGTGAGACTCCGTCTCAAAAAAAAAAAAAAAAAAAAGAGAATATCTAGGTGGTGTCTGCTGCAGCACTGCTGGCTTGCTTGGTGTGGGTGGGAAATGCCTTGCAACA
The DNA here is from genome assembly GCA_963574635.1 of Cheracebus regulus. Taxonomy (NCBI): domain Eukaryota; kingdom Metazoa; phylum Chordata; class Mammalia; order Primates; family Pitheciidae; genus Cheracebus; species Cheracebus regulus. The sequence goes on along the minus strand of CAUYQU010071512.1, from coordinate 46,774 downwards.
TTTGTGACTTCCTCCCTGGCCCTTGACATTTGGTCACAGAAGTCTTCTGTATGGATTGTCGTGGGATGAGAAAATAGAAAAAACACACTGGGTTTGTTATTTCCACATTCCATCTCCACAGAGTTAGTGTATGCATCTTATTGTTGATTCCTCTTTCTCAATCTCTTGCAAAACTCTCCTTTCCACCCTATTGTCAATGGTTGAGTCAGGCTCTATCTCTCATGGGCTTTGTTGCAGTGGCCTCCTACCTTCATTGTCTCCATCTCCAATCCATGCTTCACACTATTGCTCCTGCCATATATCCAAAACACATGCTATTTCCCTGTGGAAAATCCCAAATGGGTCTTCATTGTTTAGAGAGCAGGTCCAGGTGCTGCCCCTGCATTTTCTTACTCCTTCATAATTTTGTCTCAATGTGTAATACCTATGTAAACCAAAAATAAAATTCTAAGCTCCCGGACCATATGAATGGACCCCTCCTCTTGGCAAGGGCATTCCAAAGCTAACTTGAAAAACTAGTTCAGGTCATGACAGGCAGGGGCGGTCAGACATGCCTCATTATACCCTCCTCCCTTTTGGAATTACTGATAAAACAGACTCTTTACGTCTGACAAGTAACATTTACAATGTATTCTCTCTAAAGCCTGCTACCTGGAGGCTTCACCTGCATGATAAAACTAGATTCCATATCCCCTTATCTTAACACAGACATTCCTAATTTTAGACAGTAATAACTATTTCAACCAATTGTCAATCAGAAAATCTTTCAATCTGCCTTTAACCTGGAAGCCCCTCCCCCATCCATCTGCCCCACTTTGAGTTATCCCACCTTTCTGGACTGAACCAACGTGCATCTTACATGTATTTGATTAATGTCCCATGTCGTCCTAAAATGTAAATAAAACTAAGCTGTACCCCAACCACCTTGAGCATGTGTTCTCAGGATCTTCTGAGCACTGTGTCATGGGCCATTGGGCGCCCATATTTGGCTAGAATAAATCTCTTCAAATATTTTAGAGTTTGTTTTCATAGACACCTACTTTTACCTTATAGCTCTTAGCCCCACCTTCAATATTCCCTAGGGGAATTTGTCAATCTATTTGTCATTATTGCCTTTCTATCACATCAGCCTCCTGTTAAGCCAAGTTTAGCCTTAAGCTGCCTCCGTACATATTTTAAGTTCAGCCTAAAGGTTTTTCTATACATTGTGAACTGTAGCAAGTGGAGGTGTAAATAGACAGCAACCTACACTTGTGCCAGTCCCCTGGTTTTGGCCAATCAAACGTAGCCGACTGTTCAAACCATGTTCAAATAAGGCAACGCCACCCTGTAACCAACCCAGCTGTTTCTGTACCTCAGTTATTTTTTTTCTTCTCCATGTCACTTTCCTTTTTCTATCCATAAATCTTCCATCACGTGGCTGTGCAGGAGTCTCAGAGCCTACTCTGGCTTGGGAAGCTGCCCGATTGATGAATCATTCATTGCTCAATTAAACTTTAAATTTAATTAGGCTGAAGTTTTTCTTTTATCACTTCTTTGATATTTTTTCCCTAATTATTCCTCCTCATGAAATTGTAATGTAATAGCACAGATATACTATGTGTTTATGTTCTGTGACCTTTTGAAGGTCACAAACCCTGTCATATCTAAGATCATTTTGTAGCCCCCCAAAACAGTTTTCTGCCAGGCGTGGTGGCTCATGCCTGTAATCCCAACATTTTGGGAGGCCAAAAGGAGGGAATCACTTGAGGCCAGGAGTTTGAGACCAGCCCAAACAACACTGCAAGACCTCCACCTCTAAAGAAATTTTTTAAGACTTAGTGGGGTGTGGTGGCACATGCCTGCAGTCCCACCTACTTGGGAGGCTGAGGTGGGGGGATTTCCTGAGTGCAGGAAGTCAAGGCTGCAGCGAGCTGGGATCGCACCACTGCACTCCAGCCTGGGTGACAAAGTGAGAGTCTCTCTCAAAGGAAAAAAAAAACAGTTTTACATCCTTGAAGGCAGCAACACTCCCTGCCCCCATATCTGCCATTGAGAATTCACATCCTAGAGAAAGAATGAAATTTGGAATCAGAACCAGACTCCCATTTCTGCTCTGAGACGTGTAAGCTGTGTGATATGTGACATGAAAAAGTTGTTCAGTGTTCTCTCTTATCTTCAGGGCTCCCCGTGCTGGCAGCCGAGACCTTCAGTGAGGCCGCATTACAGCTCAACATTTTTTTTTTTTTTTTTTTTGAGACAGAGTCTCACTCCATCACCAGGCGCCAGGCTGGAGTGCAGTGGCACGACCTCAGCTCACTGCAACCTCCGCCTCCCGGGTTCAAGCGATTCTCCTGCCTCAGCCTCCCCAGTAGCTGGGACTACAGGCGCACGCCACCATGCCCAGCTGATTTTTTTTTTTTTTTTGTATTTTTAGTAGAGACAGGGTTTCACCATGTTGGCCAGGACTGACCTTGTGATCCGCCCGCCTCGGCCTCCCAGAGTGCTGGGATTACAGGCAGGAGCCCTGGCGCCCGGCCAGCTCAACTTTCCTTCTGCCCAATCCTGCCTTCCTTCCTTCCTTTCCCATCAACAGATGTCGATGCCAAGGTCACTCCCTGATAAACTTCCTGCACATTGATCTCCAGCTCTGAGTCTGCTTTCTGGAGCACAGCCTTCCATAGTGTCCTGTTTGTCACGGGGTGAACGCCTGGGAGCCCATGTGGGTTCTTAGCTTTGCGCGGGAAAGAATTCAAGAGCGAGCTGACAGAGTAAAGTGAAGGCAAGTTTATTAAGAAAGCAAAGGAATAATAAAAGGGTGACTATCCCACAGGCTGAGTGGCAGCATGGGCTGCTGGACGGGGCATACTTATGGTTATTGATTATATGCTGTATGTGGGGTGGATTATTCATTCAGGAAAGAGGTGAGGAGTTCCTGGAACTGAGGGTTTCTCCCTTTTTAGACTATATATGCTAACTTCCGGACATTGCCATGGCCTTTGTAAACTGTCGTGAGCTGGTGGGAGTATATTTTAGTATGCTAATGCATTATAATTAGCATTTAATGAGCAGTGAGGATGAGCAGAGGTCACTTTCACTGCCATCTTGGTTTTGAAGGGTTCTGGCTGGCTTCTTAACCACATCCTGTTTTATCAGCCAGGTCTTTGTGAACTGAAGCATGTGATACCGGTCCTGCCGAACTCCTGTCCCATCCTGTGACAACTAATGCTTCACCTCCTGGGAATGCAGCCGAGCAAGTCTCAGCCTCATTTTACTCATCCCTGTTCACGATGAAGCTGCTCTCGTTCAGACACCTCTGACGTGTTTACTACTGCCTGGACCAGAGGTAGGGTTCATAAATGTGAATGCTCTCCCTCCTGATTCTGACCAAGCTTCCTGGTTGCCACTTACACTGCTTGTGGGTACACATTCTGGACACTTCCCTCTGCGCAAAAGTCACCTTTGTGAAGCCTCTTCTGACTGATCACTTTCCCAGGAGTGGAGAGTAACTACCTCCTTAATGCCCCATAGCATTTCCTGTTTGCCTCAGTTAACACTTCACCGCACTGGCACAGTGCAGACATGGCATGATTGCTGAGTTGAACAGGAAGTTCTGCCTGTCTAGCAGGACAATTTTCTGTTGTCAGAAGCTGGGTCCACCCACCTGGTGCCCATCCCAGGACAATGAATATGTATCATTTCTGGATTCCTGTTCCTTCCCCACTTTGTTTATTATGTCCCCAAATACCTACTTATGTAAGCAGTACAAGGTTCCAATTTTATTAGAAGGCTTTCAACGCTAAGAGTGTATACCTAGTTGGTGACCAAAATTTCCAATGCTTTAGGAAAACGGAGCAGGATAAAGAATAAGAAGATAGTGGGGTACAGTGGCTCTTGCCTGCAACCCCAGCATTTTGAGAGGCTGAGGAGGAAGGATCCATTGAGCCAGGAGTTTGAGACCAGCCTGGGCAACATGGTGAGACCTCCACCTCTACAAAACACTTTTTGAAGATGAGCCGTGTTTAGTGGTGCATGCCTGTAGTTCCAGCTAGTGGGGAGGCTGAGATGCGAGGATGGCTTGCACCCACGAGAGGTGGAGGCTGCAGTGGCCACTGTACTACAGCCTGGGCAACAGAGCAAGACCTTGTCTCAAAAAATAAAAAATAAAAAAAAGAGTAATAAGAACATAACATTAAGCTTTGCTTTTAGTGACCTTCAAGGGAGCCACCTGCAAGGGTTATGGCAGTCATTTCCAAACTGGTCCACGCAATGGAATTACTTAGTCCCTCCACCAGAGACTGGGATTTCTGATCTAGAGTATGACCAGGGGTATTAGTCTGTTCTCACACTGCTATAAAGCACTCCCTGAGACTGGGAAATTTACAAAGAAAAGAGGCTTAAGTGACTCACAGTTCTCAGGCTGTGTAAGAGGCATGGCCGGGGAGGCCTCAGGAAACTTACCATCGTGGCAGAAGGGTGAAGGGGTGGCAGGAGGGAGAGAGAAGGGGACGTGCTACACACTTCTAAACAAGTAGATCTTGTGAAAACTCACTCGCTGTCATGAAAACACTAAGGGGGAGATGGCCCTCATGCTCCAATCCCTCCCACCAGGTCCCTCCCCCACCACTGGGAATTATCATACAATGTGACAGAGGACTTGGGTGGAGACACAGAGACAAACCGTATCAACAGGGTTTGGAAGTTTTGAAAGATACCCAGATTGTTTTAATGTGCTGACAAGCTTGGAAACCACTGGGTCATGGGATTACTGGGAAATGACAAAATGGTGATAGTGAGCATAGATGGTCCTCCTCAAAAGAACTTGGCAATGAAGAGATAAAAGTGCACAGAAGGTAGGAGGGAGGAGGATACCAGGAAGGTGAGGGTTTATTTGTTTACGATATGGGATAACTTGATAATCCTTATCAGCTGAAGGGAAAAATCCAAAAAGCAGTGGAGACTGAAGCTTCTAGAATAATCCCTGATGGGTCAGTGGCACTAATGGAGAGATTTATTTTATTTTATTTTCTATTTTTGAGTCAGGGTCTCTCTCTGTCGCCCAGGCTTTAGTTCAGTGGCATGTTCCTGGCTCACTGCAGCCTTGGACTCCTGGGCTCAAGCAATCCTCCCACCTCCGCTTCCCAAAGTTCTGGGATTACAGGTGTGAGCCACCATCCCCAGCAATAAGCAGATGCTTTAAAAAGATACCTCTCCAAGGCACTGGGGACATCCCTCCCAAACCAAATAGGATTATGACCTTCCTAAATACCCCAGTGTCTCTCTATTGCCTACAAAATGAAATAAAAACTCTTTAGTGTAGCACAGAAGGCATTAACAAATAAAATGTATTTTTATTCTCCAACATGCCAAAGGTAATTATGTTCATCATAGAAAATCTAGAGACTACACAGAAGAAAACTAAGTAGATAGACATTACCCACAGTCTTATAACCAAAGACAACTGCCCCCCATATTTGGAGATACTTCCAATATCTCTCCCCGCTGCACATCTTTCGTTGGTTGTAGACGTAGGTGGGATCACGCTCTAAGCATATCCAAGAAACCAGTGCAATTTTAGGCAGCATTAACAGAAACTGCGGAATAAGGAACAGAATGGTTCCCCTTTGCTCTGCTCTTGTCAGGTGCTGCTCTGTGGAGTGTGAAGTTTGAGTCTGAGTATCCTTTTAAGAGGGGGACCAATGAAGTGGATCACATGGAGGACGGGCACAAGCCATAGGAGGCCTCTGTTCGTTTAGCTCCAGCTTCTGGTTTTCTTTCCACTTCCTGCCATGCTGCCATATCTAGCTCTAGACCTGTGCAAGCCATTGTCACCTGTTGGTTCCACAGGTGTGCAAACATGTACACTCCTCTATGTCCTCTGCACACTTCTCTTTGCTTTGAATTGCCCCTTCTTCCTTCGAAGTCCAGCTCTGAGAAGGCATCTACCAGAGGCCCAGAATGGAATAAATTATTCGGTATTCTCAGACCGCTTTCAGTATTTCTTATATTACTGCTACCATACAAGTCACAGAATAAGCATGAGGTATTTTTGTATGGGTGATTCTTCCTGAGAGCCACACCATGGCTGATTCAACTTGATGAACCTTTCATAAACCCTGCACAATTCCCGGAAAATAGTCTATTTATTTATATTTATTACATTGTACCTTGTTATAGAAATAATTTAAGAAAGCTTATAAGGATACCTGAAATGTACGCTCACATAAATTATAGGCGGGGTTTTTTAAGGTAAAAAACAGACAACAAAGTAAAATAAAGAACAAGCTGTGACTGAAAGTGATTACAATCACACCAGCTTCAAGAGGGGCAGCACCTGGCTCTGGGCTTCCTAGCAGCTAAAGTGAAAGGGTCAACTTCCAGGCCATACAAGTCACAATGTCCATGGTTGAATGTGGGTAGGTGAGCAAGGGACGGCTAATTACTTAATGCTTTTTGGCATCAAAATAAAAGAGAAATTTCTCCTAAGGGATCCTAATAAAGAGGACTTCCTGTGGCATGATGAAAAACCTTTTTGTTTCAGTTTTCTATTGCTACATAAGAAACTGCTCCAAAGCTTAGTGGCAAAGACAAAAAATTATTATTAGCATTCACGGTTCTGAGGGTCGATAGGCTTAACTAGGTGGTTCTCACTTGGGATCTTTCATAAGGTTGTGGTCAGATGCCAGCTGAAGCTGACCATTCACTTGAATGTCTGATACCTGGGCTGGAACAACTGAAGAATCTAGGAGGTTGATCAGACACTCTCAATGCAGAGCCTCCACTTGAATAACTTGAACTTCCTCACAACAGGCCAGCGGGTTTTCCCCGAGAAAGCATATCAAGAGAGTCAGATGGAAGCTGGGAAGCTTCATAGGATATAGGCTTGGAAGTTTCACGGAACCATTTCAACCACTTTCTGTTAATCAAAGCAGTCACAGGCAAACCCACTCTCAAAAAGTAGAAGAACAAAACACGTATCTCAATGGAGAAATTGCTTGTACAGGGAAGCACTTCGGGAGGCTGAGGCAGGTGGATCACTTAAGGTCAGGAGTTCGAGACCAGCCTGTCTAACATGGCGAAACCCCGTCTCTATTAAAAATACAAAAATTAGTTGGGTGTGGTGGCGTGTGTCTGTAATTTCAGCTACCTGGGGCGGCTGAGGCATAACAATCTCTTGAACCTGGGAGGTGGAGGTTGCCGTGAGCTGAGCTCATGCCACTGCACTCCAGCTTGGGTGACAGAGCAAGTCTGTCTCAAAAAAAAAAAAAAATTCAGTTAACAAAATGTAAGACGAACGATTAAATTTTTAAAAGAAATATTAGGGGGATGGATGCAGCAAACCACCATGGCATGTATGTACCTATGTAACAATCCTGCATGATCGGCACGTGTACCCCAGAACGTAAAGTATGATTTAAAAAAAAGAAAGGCAATATTTCCCAAAATAGAAAACATTTTAAAAAATTAAAAATAAAAAAATGAAGTATCTTAGAACAGCTGGAAGAACATTTTCATTATTCGTGAGTACTTTCCTCCTTTTCTGTGTTTCACATAAAATGGCCTTTATTATTTCAATGTTAATTATAAAAATAACACGAGCTTAGAACTTATAGAATATAGGCATTCACAATACACAACCATCAAACCAAAACAAATCCCCCACAGTCTTACTAGCCAGAGATATGGTTTGGATTTGTGTCTCTGCCAAAACTCATGTTGGAAGAGAGATGTAATCCCCAGTGCTGGAGATGGGGCCTGGTGAGAAGTGTTTGGGTCATGGGGGAGGATCCCTCATGGCTTGGTCCTCTCCTTGCAATAGTGAGCATCTGCAAGCTCTGGTCTTTAAAAGTGTGGCACCTTTCTCCCAATCTTTCTTGCTCCTGCTCCTGCCACATTAGACAACTGTTCCCCCTTCTCCTTCTGCCACGATTGGAAGCTTCCTGAGGCCTCCCTAGAAGCAGATGGCAGCACTATGCTTCTTGTACCGCCTGCAGGACCATACGCCAATTAAACCTCCCTCCTTATAAATGACCCAGCGTCAGGTATTTCTTTATAGCAGTGCAAGAATGCCTAATAAAACCAGTGATAGTGTTTTGGGGGGCTTGAATTTTTTTTTTTGTTTTTAAGACAGGGTTTCACCATGTTGGTCAGGCTGGTCTTGAACTCCTGACCTCAGGTGATCCGCCTGCCTTGGCCTCCAAAGTGCTTGGATTACAGGCGTGAGCCACCACGCCCGTTAGGGCTTGAACTTTTAAAGTATATTTACATATTGTTGTAAATACTTTATGCTCTGTTTTCACTCAACGAATTATGGATATTTTCGTATCATAGTAAATACGGTTCTTCAATTTCCATTTTAATGGCACATATTACTCTATTGTCTGCGCTATTATTTAGTTTTTGGTGTTCTCAAGTTTTTTTTTTTTTTTTTTTTTGCTATTATAAACTATGCTGTCATAAACATCCTAGTATTTAAAATCTACGTGAGAAATGAGTTATTTCCTTGGACTAACTTTCAATCTAAATTACTGGATTACTAGAAGGTATGTTGTTAAGCCTTTAGATATATATTGTCAAATTTCCTTCCAGAAAGTACCACCAATTAACACGTCTGCCAGAAAGTTGTACATGAGAGTACCTGCATTCCAGCACCATGTCCAACAGAGCGCTAGCGGTCTTTATCTCTTCTCACAAAAAGATCTATTAGTTTGGGTCCATCCAAAGGGGTAAAAAATATAGTTTTTAAAATTTGCTTTTTTAAAACTAATGACTAGCCATTTTTTCATCTGCTCTTTGGTCATTTGTACTCCTTTTTGTAAAATGCTTGCTCACTTATTCCACCAATTTTTCTCCAGTGGGGTGTTTGGCTTTTTTGAAAAAATGAATTTGAGGCAAATATTTTTGCCTAGTTTGTCAAAATCATGAAGAGTTAACAATATGTCAATTTTATTATGAAAATTTTCAAACATATACCCAAATAGAGAACAGTATATCAACCCCCCATATACCCATCAACCCATTATTTCACAATTATCAACTCATGGCTAATCAATCTTGTTTCTTATCTAGCTTCCTTCCTCACTCTCTCCTCACATTATTTTATTTTCTTTCTAAGACAGGGTCTTGCTCTGTTGCCCAGGCTGGAGTGCAGTGGTGTGACCTCTGCTCCCTGCAACCTCTGCTTCCCGAGCTCAAGCAATCCTCCCATCTCAGCCTCCCAAGTAGCCAGGACTACAGGGAAGCGCCACCTTGCCTGGCTAACTTTAGTAATTTTGGTAGATTCAGGGTTTTGCCATGTTGCGCAGGCTGGTCTGAAACTCCTGGGCTCCAGGGATGCGCCTGCCTCAGCCTCCCAAAGTGCTGGGATTACAGGCATGAGCCAGAGAGCCAGGCAGATGATTTTTTTTTAAAGCAAATCCTCAACATTATGTCATTTCATCTGTAAATATTTTAGTATAGAAAATATTTAAAATTTATGTTATCAGCTTTTTGTTTTCTTAGACAAGGTCTCACTCTGTCACCCAGGCCAGAGTGCAGTGGTGCAATCCTGGCTACTGCAGCTTACTGAGCTCAAGTGATTTCTCCGCCTCAGCCTCTTGAGTAGCTCAGACCATAGGTGTGCACCACCACACCCAGCTACTTTTTAAAATTTATTTTTGTAGAGATGGAATCTCATTATATTTGAATTTCTGGGCTCAAGTGATCCTCCCACTTTGGCCTCCCAGAGTGCTGGGATTACAGGCATGAGCCACCGCCTTCAGAACCTATGAATTTTTATCTAAATTGGTTTCACTAAAAATATATCTTTCACTTTTTAATCCATCAGAACTGATTTTTTCCAAATATTTAGCTAATTGAATATGTTAATGTATCCTCACTGATTGGAAGAATCAACTTCATCATATGCAAAATACTTATACACTGCTAGGTCATATCGATTTCTTTCTCTGGTCTCATGCTGGCATCACTATTTTTTGGAACATGCATTTAATATTTGTTATTAAAAATTTCCAGGAATAACACTATAATCGTTCATGTATATTGCGTTAATGTGCAACTATCAAAATTCTAAAAAAAAATCTCAAAATTGATGCCATGATATGGTTCATCATCGACTTAAAATTAGATTTGCAAACTCAGCATATAAGAGGCTGTTCCTTCCCACTTTCCATTTAAAAATTACTTGTTAAGTAAAAATTTACTTATCACTTAAACCCAGTCTATTACAACTTTGCATAGTTTTTAAGTGTTTAGAAATGAGCAGAAATTGAATTCCAATCGATTGACAAATGTGTTTTGTGTTCCCATTATGTACTAGGATCTGATGTTTGGTTCTGACTACGCAGGGACAAACAGGGTGGGCACCGAGCCCATCGGGCACTTCACCAACTTGAAATTCTGTCATCAGTTTCAGGGACTCTGGACCCCCTGTTAATCTATGAATAGGAGATAGGATAAGACTAGCCAGAAATGCAGGTTTGAGGACATTATTATCCATGGAATGACCCTGGTTATAGTAACTGTGAAAACACCTTTCTGTGGGTGGTTGGCATTTTATTTCTTTCAAGCCTCATCTCTGCAGTGCCTTCTCAGCGGTTTGTGGATCTCAGAGCTCTCCCTGGCTGGGTTCCAGTGACCTCATTTACAACACTTTGGATAAGGGCCTTCAGACTGAAAAAGATTCTGGGAAAAGGTATTTTGCCTCCAAAAGTGTTTAGTTGAATGGCAGGCCTCTTACCCCAATTAATGCCAGCATAGAACTTCTGGAATAGCCTCAAAGTATCATTATATCTTATTTTTAAAAATATAAGCTTTTCTCTTTTTTTTCACATTTCAGAGTTGTTAGTTTACTGGTTATCTCCTTTAAAAAAATTTCCCATCTGTAGTCAGTCATCCTTAAATATTTTTCTGTGGAGGAGCAAGCAGGATTTAGGCATAGTTCCACTACTGACCAACACAGCACGCATTGTCCTTATTGAGAAAGCAGCTAAGAACCATGTCAGATCTTTGCTTCTGACTCCTGAATCAACAAATAAACCAACTACAACGACATACAAAGACTTAGTTTTTTTCACATAAGGAGCCTAGACAAATACAGGCCAGATCTGGGCAGCTATTAAACCACGTCATGAAGGAACTAGACTATCTTTCTGTACCACCATCTTCAGCTGTGAAATTTACTCTCATGCTTGCAGGATGGCTGCCTTTGCTCAAAAAACAATGCCTGCAACCCAAGCAGGAACAAAAAGAAAGGGTGAAGGGAAACATTGCAGCTGAGCCTGGCTCTGTTAAAAGTCTCTGCAGAAGAGCCTCCAATATTCTGCGTTTAGGGCCCATTGGACAGAATCCTTTCATGTGGCCATCCTGACGGCAGGGGAGGCTGAGTGACTGTATGTCTTAACTGGGTACATTGTCACCAGAACAAAATCTGAGCTCTATTGGTAAGAAATACGGAGAGAATGTCACAGTTCCTTAGCCAGAGGATGCAGGGTGATGCTGGCATTGTCTCTGGACCACTTTGCGTTTTCTTCAAAGCCCATAACTCCAATAACACTGCCCAAAACAGGAGGAACAAACTTGGTCTCTTGTATGCATTGACTAAATCACTCATTCATTCTTTGACATTTATTTTATTATTAATTTTGAGACAGGGACTCAGTCTGTCACCAAGGCTGAAGTACAGTGACATGATGACACCTCACTGCGGCCTCAGCCTCCTGGGCTCAAGTGATCCTCCAACCTCAGCCTCTGGAGTAGCTAAGACTACAGGAGTGCACCACCACGCCTAGTTGATTTCTTTTTGTATTTTTTTATAGAGAGAGGGTTTTGCCATGTTGCCCAGGCTGGTGTCAAATTGCCGAGCTTGAGCAATCTGCTTGCCTCAGCCTCCCAAAGCGCTCGGATTACAGGTGTGAGCCCATGCACCTGCCCTCTCATTCTTTAAGTTAGTAATCTAATTAATATCTACTGAGCATCTTCTCTATGCCAGTCATGGGGGGAACAATGTGAGTAAAATAGACATGATCCCTGATTTCACTGAGTACCCAGTTCCAAATTTTAAAAAAATGTAAAATGGGGCAGCGTATCTTAGATTTCATCTAGACAACAAGATTCTGTTTTTAAGCATGAGTATCCTTCTCTTATGGTCCAAAGTCGGTTCTACTTTTACAAGTGAAAGTGGTCTTGAGCAACTCCATAGCCAGCTGACTAGTGTGGAAGCCAAAATTCAGTGTGTAAAGGGCCAATATTAAGTAATAGAGAACAAGGTGTTTGGTTATGTGGAATACTGCTTAGTTCATCAATCCTGGCTGGCTTGGCAGGATATATAGTTACTCTAAGAGACACATCATACAATGCACTTGTTGAGGGCAGAAGGAGCTGTGTATTAGCCACCTGTACATTACCAAGTCCACTCAGTGACTGACTCATGGTAAGCACCCAGCAGAGTAAATGTCTGCTGACCTGAACTCAAAGTTATACCTTTCTCTACTAGGATGAAGGATGACATAGAAATTATTTAAGGCTGGGGTCCTCAAACCCCAGGCCATGGACCTGTATTAGTAGGTGGCCTGTTAGGAACTGGGCTGCACAACAGGACGTGGGCAGCCGGTGGGTTAGCATTACCATCTGAGTTCTGCCTCCTGGCTAATAGGCAGCAGCATTCGCTTCTCACAGGAGCACAAACCCTATTGTGCACTGTGCATGCGGGGGATCTAAGCTGCGAGCTCCTTATGAGAATCGAACTAGGATTTTCATGGAAAAATTGTCTTCCATGAAACCAGTCACTGTACCAAAATGGTTGGGGACTGCTGCTTTAAGTTCAGAGTGGACAGCCGGTAACCCCGATCTTCACATTTTTTTTTCTGAGACAGTCTCACTCTGTGGCCCAGGCTGGAGTGCAATGGCACGCTCCCGGCTCACCGCAACCTCCACCTCCTGGGTTCAAGCAATTCTCATGCCTCAGCCTCCCAAGTAGCTGGGACTACAGGTGTGTGCCACCATGCCCGGCTAATTTTTGTATTTTTAGGTAGAGACCAGGGTTTCAACATGTTGGTCAGGCTGGTCTCGAACCCCTGACCTCATGATCCACCTGCCTTAGCCTCCCAAAGTACCGGGATTACAGGCGTGAGCCACCGCACCCGGCTCGATCTTCACATTGTATAGGGCAAATGCATTCTTTCCGTGCTATATGTTAAAGTTTCCCAACCAATATGACAAGTCACACTGACACATTTGCCGTCAGAGATGCTGGATGTTAGAGACGTGCTGAGACATTTCACCTCTTATCCCCCGGGCAGCACATCTCGTGTCAGTGGGCCACACAAACTCTACCACGGCCGATATGTGGCAGGAGATAAGAAGGGCTTGGCAGCTCCACTCTATGGCATATAATCTTAGGGTCTCAAGTGAATATTCACACAAACCTGAACCAACCTATTTTCCTGGGGAATAAGTGATCTTTCAGCTCACCTCTGTGTAGCTTCCTAATAGGATGAAAACAAAAGCCAGGCTTTTATTTATTTGCTTATTTATTTATATTATACTGAATCACACTTCACAAATCCTTTGCGGAATGAGATCGGGTATAAATAAACATGTATCTAGCTTTTAAATTTTTCTGACAATGCTAACGCTGCTGCCAGACCATCTGAAATATAAAGGCTGTCTTTTCCACCAGCAGCACAGAAGATGAGTACTTGAGACTCTCATCAATCCCTGCTTTCATGAGCTAAGGGCTATTCAACTCTTATCAAAGGACAGGTGAGAGGAGTGGTATCTGAGAAAGATGGACTGAGGGGGCTGTTAGATACCCTTTCATCTCAGTTCCCAAAGTTCTGTTCTTGTTCTGAATTAGATTAGGGACTAATGCACTCGACTATAACCTTAGCTCCCCATAGAAATATCACCACTGAACCAGGATACAAGACTGTTTTCTTAGCTTTTATGAGGACTTGATTTTTTTTAAAGGCACATAAAAACTGTTTTGAATCTTCTGCTGATGTCCTAGACTGTAAGGGACTTGAAAGCTTACCTTGGTAGCTAGAGCACTAACACAGTGGGTGCTGTGAGCATGAAAAACATTACTTACATAAATGTTGAATACAATAAAGTAACCAAAGTATACCAAGGTGTAGCAAATTATAAAGTTTTTTCATTTTTTAATTTAGTTTTGAGACACAGTCTCACTCTGTCTCCCAGGCTGGAGTGCAATGGCGCAATCTCGGCTCACTGCAACCTCTGACTCCTGATTTCAAGTGATTCTCATGCCTCAGCCTCCTGAGTAGCTGGGATTACAGGTGTGTGCCACCATGCCCAGCTAATTTTTATTTTTGGTAGAGATGGGGTTTCACCATGTTGGCCAGGCTGGTCTCAAACCTCTGACCTCAAGTGATCCATCCAATCAACCTCCCAAACTGGTGGGATTATAGGTGTGAGCTGCTGTGCCCAGCTGTATAAAGCTTTTTTTTTTTTTTTTTTTAAATGCAAACCTGCAAAGCTAAAATTTGGCTTTATGTGAATAGTTTCACCAAGTGTGAAAACCTTCGAAACAGACTTTAAATATGCAATCTGAACAGGCTTTGTTACCTGGTTTTTAAAAATTAAGTTTCAATAGTTCAAAACCAGCTAAAATTGTTTCAGTGAAGCAATGGCCTTTTAAAACCCAGGTCCTAGCTGGGCAAGGTGCCGTGTGCCGGTAGTCCTACCTACTTGGGAGGCAAGGCCGGAGGGTCATTTGAGCCCAGGAGTTGGGAGTCCAGCCTGCACAACACAGTGAGACCCTGTGTCTTAAAAAAATAATAAAAGCGAGGTCGTGAAGGTTACTGAAATCAGTATGGGCAATTCGTTTAGATGAGGCTGCTCAAAATACTCCTTCTGTAGAAAGCCACTACAAAAGGTAAAATTCTCAGGACATCTGTGAGTGAAAACAACAGACCCAGCATAGGGATTGTGCCAACCTGCCAGTCTCTAGCTGCCCTGCGGCAGTCCGGGAAGGGCATCTCCTGTCCGTTCCTGAAAGGGAAGTCAGCTGCCAAATCAGGCGGGAAAAAGGAAGCATAGAAGGCTCTGCGGAAATTGGCACCAGAGCACAGTTTCAAGGTACTGAGAGTTACATTTTAAAAATCACGTAAAGGTGGCTGCCAAGATTACAGTGGATTTAAAGCAGTATAAGAAATCGTTCATGACTAAGACCACTTAAAAATCCTAGACCCAAAACAATTCTAGAGACACAAACACTGTCAAGGATACCTAGTGTCTACTTACTACTGGCAAATCTGCCACACGTGGGACAGAAATGACAACCTGTACATGGTGTGTTGCTACATACAGTACCGTTCTGTTCTAACAGCTGACTTTTATAGACACAGAAATACACCAAGGGTAAAACCATGCCCTCAGAAGGGTACGCTGTTGCTGCCTATGCAGAAGCAGCCTCTCCTAATAGGCTGACGAGCGCTCCATCCCACAAGCCCGGTACCCTGACGGCGCTGAGAGCTTTGGTACTGGGCCAGTTCAGAAAGCAGCACACTCGAGAGCCAAATATTTGGGGGAGATTCCAACGCTTGTCCGCCCTGAGTTTCCTTTTCAGTAGATTCCCAAGAACCTCCGTCCACCGCAGACACTTGGGTTTGGGGGAGGGACTCCCCGCGGGGGCAGGGAGCGGTCCACCCCGGGACACCGGCACCCCCTCCCCGGCCGCTCTCCGGGCGCAGCGCCCCATTCCCGGCGCCCCTGGAAGCCCCCGTCGGCCGTGGGTCGAGACGTGCTTCCCGGGCCGGCGAAGGTGCCCGCGCCCTTGTCCGCGGAGCCCCGCCCCAATGCCCGGCCCTGCGCCGCGTCCCGGCGGGGGCGCTGCCGCGCGGTAACCCGGAAGTGGCGGCGGCGGCGGCGGGCGTGCGGGAGCGGGAAGGGAGCGGGGGGCGGCGCGCACGAGCCGGCCATGGCCGCCGCCGCCGGCTTTGTGTGCCGCGCGCGGGCCCCGGCCACCCGCGCCTCGCCTGGGCCCCGGGGCCGCCGCTGACCCGCCCGGGCTCCGCGCCGCGCCCGCCGGGCCGGCCCCGCCTCCTGCCCGCCTCCGCCTCCGCCTCCGCCTCCTCCGCGCCGCCGGCCAGCTCCCTCGCCGCGCGCCCGTGCTCCGTCCTCCCGGGCCAGCCAGCCAGCCGGGCCGGCGGCGGGCACCAGGCCGTCCCGATGCCCGAGCCAGGCCCCAGGATGAACGGCTTCTCGCTGGGCGAGCTGTGCTGGCTCTTCTGCTGCCCGCCCTGCCCGAGCCGCATCGCCGCCAAGCTGGCCTTCCTGCCGCCCGAGCCCACCTACACGGTGCTGGCGCCCGAGCAGCGCGGCCCCGGCGCGCCCGCCCCGGCCCCGGCCCCGGCCCCGGCCGCCGCCAGCGCCGCGGCCCAGCCCGCCCCGCAGCAGCCCGAGGAGGGCGCGGGGCCCGGCGCCTGCAGCCTGCACCTCAGCGAGCGCGCCGACTGGCAGTACTCGCAGCGGGAGCTGGACGCCGTCGAGGTCTTCTTCTCGCGCACGGCCCGGGACAACCGGCTCGGCTGCATGTTCGTGCGCTGCGCGCCCTCCAGCCGCTACACGCTGCTCTTCTCGCACGGCAACGCCGTGGACCTGGGCCAGATGTGCAGCTTCTACATCGGCCTCGGCTCCCGCATCAACTGCAACATCTTCTCCTACGACTACTCGGGCTACGGCGTCAGCTCGGGCAAACCCTCCGAGAAGAACCTCTACGCCGACATCGACGCCGCGTGGCAGGCGCTGCGCACCCGGTGAGCCCGCCGCGGCCGCCGGGCTCGGCTTCCAGCTGTGGGGGGCGGGGTGGGGTCTCTTGGGGCCCCTGGGGTGGCCTGCCAGGAGAGGGGCCCGTCCTCCGGGGCTGTGGGCCAGCGGACAGCCCCCTGGCCGCCGTGAATTCGCGTTTCTTGTCCCTCCCTGGCCTGCCCCCACCCTCTCCAAAAACCGCGCCAGCCTTCAGGTTCCTGGAGAGCTCAGGCTCAGAGGGTTGTGCCTGCTTTGGCTCTCCTGGCCTGGGTGTCGCCGGTCCACCGGCTGGTCTTTTGTGGCTCCGGTCACCGCCAGTGGCAGCGTGTGGGTGCTCAAGTACCGGACGGAAAGCAACAACTTTGTTCGTGCTTCGTTTGTACTAGCTGAAGTGACCTTGGGCAAGGCACATGGGCTTCTAGACCTCAGTTTCCTTCCCTGTAAAGTCAGAAGGCAAGACAGGATGGCCTCTGAAAGACTTTCTGGTTGTAAAGTGCGGGCAGAACAATGTCTGGGCAACCTTGGGGGCAGCTGGAGCGTCGGGTGGAGCGGGGAGTTTCCCTCCTGGTGGGGCACAGTGGTGGTACTGTGGGGTAGGAAGTTAGCTGGTAGCTGTGGGCTTGGCACACGGCCTCCATGACAGCCCAGGATGAGTTCGAATCTTACAGGGGCTGGGAAATCTCTGACCTTGAACTAGCATTCACAGAAGGACTGGAAAGTGTTAGCGTGGGCCTTCTGTGAGCCAGGCACAAACTGGGGGCATGGTTTAGGGGTTCGATCTGGTTGTTTTATAACAAGCCAAACATCTGACTTTTATTCGCAGTGAGACAAAAGTCTGGTAAGTGGGCAGGTCGGGTTACCTGCTTGTGCTCCAGTTTGGGTATATGTGACCTTTCCAACCTGCCATATAGCAGTGATAGTGAAAATACCTGAGGCATGCCCGTGACGAGATTTGATTTCTTCAGATGAAAGAGTCCCCAGAATAAATATGCTGGGCGTCACTGTCACCGTGGGCCCTTCTGCAGTTTTTACCTAAAACCTGTTTGCTTGGCTTCTGCATATCATCAACGTTTACGATTTTTTTTTTTTCATTCGTATTCATGCTGTTCCTAAGTGACTCCTTGCTTGTCTGGGAAAATGGCCTGTCCAACTGGGAAGTACTTAGTATTTTCGCTGTTGCGTGTTTATGCTTTCCTGAAGTCCTGAAGGAGATGCCCTCATTGGGATTACAGCTTTTCGAAAGTGGCTTAGGCAAATGAGAATGTGTCACCTGCAGATGCACTGGGTCGCAGTCTATAAGGAGGAGTTAAAAGCCACCTGTTCCAGTAAAAGGTTTCAAAAGCATGTGTCACACACAGTCAGTAGCTTGCTAGAATTTGCTGTTGGCAAAGGTATTAAAAATAAGATTGGCATTAGATCTTTAAAAACTGAAACATGAAAATCCTGCCTTGGTAGATTTTGATTTAAGAATTTCCATAAAACGTTGTTCCTGTGTGTGCATGTCTGCATTACAATGAAAGCCTTTCACGTGGCTGACCCTTTGCCCCAGATATGCAGGTGTGTCTGTGTTACAGCATACGTGGAGCATAGTTATTTCCTGGAGACTTTTTTTTTTTTTGGTCATATTTAGTTGAAATAAGGGGCATTGTTTTGGATAATGTTGATTTATCTGATGGTATATCAGTTGAATTAAGGGGCATTGTTTTGGATAATTTTGAATTATCCGATGGTATGTCTAAAGATTGCCCATGGTTTGTTTAATGTTATACCAGCACTCTTATCTAAGTTAATTTATTCAACCGTAAAATAGGTTAGAATTTAAAGGCTGCATGAGAATCTTAGAACTTGAAGGAACCTTACAAGTCCTCATGTCTTGTGCTTTTCAAACTGTTTTGACTGTAACCTCACAGTAAGAAACACATCTTACATTTTGATCAAGCACACATACACATCTATGTCTACATACCTGAAGCCACTGCTTCACAAAACAGTAATTTTTCTATGGGCAATACGTGTAGCAGAATATGTGGTTTTATTTCACTTTTATAAAAAAGAAAAAAAGGATGATGGTTGTGAATTGCTAAATTTATTTCCCAACTCATGTATGGACACTGCTCACATTCAGTCTGGCAGCAAATCAGCGGTAGGTCTCTTGACTACCAGTTTAGTGCTCATGCCACGGCACCGTTGCCACAGTAGTCAGATTTATGAGATTCTTCAAGTGCATTTGTGTGTCTTGGTTGTTCTGCTGACCTAGGAGTTACCTACTTCTGAAGCCAGGCAGCCCCTCAGCCACCGTGGTTTTGGTCGTTCCTCTCTGGCCGTTGAGTGTGGCTCTTCTCCCTTGCTTGCCTGGAACATCCCCTGTGCTCTGTTATTTTACAGCTTCATGCAGGTCAGCGCCGCGGCAGGAACGCCTTCCACCCCATGTACCCATTCTTCTGTTACTGGGTCAGACGGTTTTCCACCTGCCATCCCCATGTCTTCTTTGGGAATCTTTATCTTCCTTTCCCTCCCAGTCAGCCACACTCCCCAGGTCACTGATTGGAGGGCTTGCCTTGCTCTCAGTCATCTCCATCTCTGTGCTTAGATTATTTCCCCAGGAGGACTGGAAGGCGCAGTGCCTGCAGCCCCCAAAGCCCCATACTCAAGACCTTGCCCCACCGTTCTGCTCACACCTAGCCTTTCTTATCTGCCCTTCTCCTGCGCTGGGAGCACTGGATCCTGACTGGATCTGAATTGGATCAGGAGACCCTTTGTGTTCCCTGCGTACCTGGTACTCAGCCCCTTTGCTTGAGTTATCATAGTGTTGCTATATCTGTTATTTAACTGTATCTCCACCAAACTGAAAGATCTCTGAGGGCAGGGACATTCTGTCTTCTTTATTCCCGACAGTTGGCAAAGTGCCTTAGATAATAGGCACTCACTGATATTTGTTGAAGGAATTGCACATAATGGGATTACCCCATAGATAAGTGGGGTAAATTTAATGTTTTCTAAGTTGGACTTTTACAAGGACTTGGGTCGTATTTTGTCTTCAGGATTTAATATCCATAGGTACAACCACAGAGAAAAAAAGGGCCAGTTGTATTGGCTTGAGGCCTGATCCATTTCTATTCATTGTGGTGGTGTTCTTGTGACGTTGAAATGTCTGCATTGAACAGAAGAGCAATACTAACCCATCGTTTGTATGTCTCTACCTCTTTTATCTATTACCTGTCTGTGCCAGCCCATGCGCATGCTAGAGTGAGCTGCCTAGTCCTTGAAACACACGTAAACACTACCAGCATGCAGACCCCTCATGCATGGCTAAAGACAGTGAATCCCCCCAGATGATGAGTAGTAAGGTGGGCATGTGATGCAGAGTAAGAGTTTCAGGAGGAAATAGATTTGGTAAGAAAGGTGGTTGCTGTCATTTGGCCAATAGATGATTATTTTAAACATTTGAAAAGTTACTGGAGAGTGTATAGAGGAGAGGGAGAGTTTGAAGGAGCGAGGAAGAGTGGCCTGAACAGTGGGAGCTCATTGAGCAGCATGGACGGGCCCAAGATCAAGGCTTGTCTTACGTTTGCGCCACTGATAAGTAATGTAAGTGTGTTGTGAATACCAGTAACTGAGGGAATGAACTGAAATCACTTAGACGTATCTGTGGAAAGGACACTGAAAATCAGGGTCACCTTATTGGAGCGTATTGTCCCTTGAGTTGGGAGGTAAAGTGATTAATCGGTGCAGGAGAGAGGCTGCCTATTGATTGAGGTGGGCGAAGGCAGATTCAGCCTCCTCAACACACATCCTTCCCGGGGGTCCTCTTAGGGCCGAGCAGTTTAGACTGTGTGTGCACAAGTGGCACCATGACTCAAGAGACAGTGAATCCGACTGACTTGAAACTATAAACCCAAACAAGCAAACAGCCCAAGAATGAAGTGTAAAGGAGGCAGAGTATTTTAGCTGAACTATTTTAATCCGGAGAAACAGGACAGTGGGACGTTTGTAATTCGGTTTGTTATCTGTGTTCGCTGATGCCATCCACAGAAGTCGTCTTCGATCCTTCTTTTTGATGCTGGTGACAAAAGCTGTGGAGGAGAGAGGCATTTGGTAATGTAGGCAGAGAAACGTTGACACAGTCAGAGAAAGCAGATGCAGAGGGAAGAAGATAACTAAGACTTTTCAGTGCCCTAAGTATAAAAGGCAAATTACAAAAGACTTAATATTTCATTTATTCCTTCATTTAACCAGTAAACCATTAACCATTAAACATAGGCTGGGTGTGGTGGCTCATACCTGTAATCCCAGCACTTTGGGAGGCTAAAGCGGGTGGATCTCTTGAGGTCAGGAGTTTGAGACCAGCCTGGCCAATATGGTGAAACCCCGTCTCTACTAAAAATACAAAAATTAGGTGGGTGTGGTGGCAGGCACCTGTAGTCCCAGCTACTCGGGAGGCTGAGGCAGGAGAATGGCTTAAACCTGGGAGGTGGAGGTTGCGGTGAGCGGAGATCATACCACTGCACTCCATCCAGGCAATAGGAGTGAGACTCCATCTCAAAAAAAAAAAAAGAAAAACAGAAATGTTATGAATGCTGTTTGACATAAGGTGAAAGCACAATGGTATTTCTAGAAAGGAAATAGAACGTTGATTTGCAATTCAAGGCAGCCAATATGTGAACAGGAAGAACGTACCTCTTAAGAACAGACCTGTTGAAATTGAAGTAAGCACAGTGCGATTTGGGGGTCCACTCAAAGCAGTGGACCTTCTCTTTGGTCTACCTTCGCCCTTTTTCCAAGGGCTCTTTTGCTATACCTGGCTCTTCCGGCTTGCCTCACCGTGCGGTGCTGCAGGTTTTCTCTCTTTATCGGGACCAGAATCTGAGCTCTCGCTCTCCTCCCACCACAGTTTACTTACACGGTTCCGTTTTGAGGGGCCTTGCGTTTCTCCAGTAATCCAGTTGCAAAGATCTGACAGATGATTTCATTTTCTGTATTAATGGGCAATAACTCCTTAATGTGTTCTCTTCCAAGCACATTTGTTTTCATTTAGGGAACTCTTACAGGCTCGGTCTTCCCTAAAGCACAGTCTGAAGTCAGGCATGGTGACACGTCTGTAGTCTCAGCTACTGGGAGGCTGAGGCGGGATGATCGCTTGAGCCCAGGAGTCTTAGACCAGCCTGGACAACGTAGTGGGACCTTGTTTCTAAAAAAATAAATAGCTGGGCGTGGTGGCTCGTGCCTATAGTCTCGGCTACTGGGAGGCTGAGGCGGGAGGATTCCTTGAGCCCAGGAGTTTGAGACCAGCCTGGGCAACACAGCAAGAACCTGTCTTCAAAAACCAAAATCAAGTCTTAAAACTCTAATGATGCCATGGCATATGGGTGCAAGAAGCATTTCTTCCCCCTGCAGAAGTCACTTAAATCATGACTTAGAGCTTGCCTGTAAGGTCATTCCCTACCTTACATTCCTGGTTGTCTTCCTCACTCTCCAAATTTAGTAACAACTCTCTTCAGTGTGATAATCCCACATAGGACTCCAAAATCTGGCTTTAGGAATTGCAGCGTTCACTTTGATAGCAGCTTTACCCTCTACACTGGATTTCGCTGAGGCTCGTGTTGAAACTCTAAATCTGCTCTACTTTAAGAAGCCTAGGTACAGAAATCCAAAGTCTCAACACATACGGTTAGATGATTATTTGGATAATAGAGTGATTGTTTTTGTTACAGCTGCTTTAAATAATACGCTTTCTGATTTCATCTAAAAGATGTGATTCAAAAAAGACAAACAAAACCTTTTGGATTAGGCAAGTTAGTTCTGACTCCGGCACTCCCACTAATTGACTATGTCAGTTTTGTGCGGCTGTGACGGAAGACCCGAGATTGGGTCATTTATAAGGAAAGAGGTTTCTTTCCCATTTCTGGAGACTGGGAAATGCAAGATCCAGGCACCTGTATGTCTGGTGTCTGATGGCTGCCCTGCTTCCCGGCTGGCTTCTGGAACCAAAGGCAGGAGGAAGGCTGCTGCTCAAATCCTTCCCCAAGAAAAGCCAAAGGGCAGGCAAGGGAGGGGAGAGAGGCACCGAGTTGCTCTGAGTTGCTCTTTATCCGGAAGCTGCTCTGAGATAAGGCGTTGTCTTTTCATATGGGTGGAGCCCACCTGGCCGCGTCATCCAGTTACTGTGGCAACTAAATTTCAACAGGAGTTTGGGAGGGCGCAAGCATTCAAACCGTCGCAGTCCGCTTCAACAAGACACGTCACACTTTGGGGCTTCACATTCTACCGTTTTAAAACCTGGAATAATGAAATGTGATCCCACTGCGTGGCTTCTGAGGCATCTTCTGGTGAGTCTGCCTTTTGTGATTTTCAGGGAAAGCACCTGATGTTTTTGAATTTGCTTTTTCTTGACTACCCGGGGAAATACAGTGGATTCTGTCTGGTCAGTGGATCTCCACGCTCTCTGTACTTTAGGATCTCCTGGGTAGATTTTTTTACATGTGCAGTCTATGTGTATGAGTGTGTGGGTATGCACACACACAGGGTTGAGTTACACTAGCCTAGAAATGTCCAAGAGCCAGTGAGCATGTCAAGATCAGCCCCAATTATAATTTGTTAAGACTTGAAAAAAATGGAATGCTAGAAATTTTCACACATTTATATACAATCATCCCCCCTTACCTGTGAGGGATGCATTCCAAGACCCGCAGTGGCTGCCTGAGCCTTTGATAGTACCAAATCTAGTATACATGATGTTTTCTCCTATACATGCATATCTACGATAAAGTTTGACTTACAAATTAGGCACAGTAAGAGATTAACAATAATAGGTAATAATAAAATAGAACAATGAGACCAATATCCTGTAATGAAAGTTGAGTGAATGTGGTCTTGCTCACACAAAACATCTTGTTCTGTGCTGTGGATAACCGAAACTGCAGAAAGCAAAGTAGTGGCTGAGGGAGAGTGAGGTAGATGGTTTCAGATAAAGATCTTCGGTGGCCAGGACCCCACTAGAGTAAACCATAGGCGTGGGCAGTGGTTGAAAAGAAATCATCACATTCATATTCGCGAGATTCCAGGGAGCCTGAAGCTCCTGCCCCCTTCCTCTCTCTCTCTCTCCAGCTGCTTGGCTCCTCCCATCTGTCCACGTGCCCGGCCCATTGCTCTTCTTCACAGAAGCCTTTTCCCTCGTTCACGCCCGCTGTACATCCCTGTGCCCCAGCCCACCTAACTCCACTCTGACCTGGCGGCCTGGAGCTGGCCTTCATGCTCAGTTCCCATCCTTGCTTCCCCTGGTTGTACCCCTGGGTTAGCGAGGGCTGGTGCTAAAGCAGTATAAAAAATGCCACCGCCTCTTGGTGCCCGCTGGAGGGCGCAGTCCTGAGAGGAGGGGGCTGTGGCCGGGTGAGCATGTGGACACCCCCTGGATGCTGTCACTTCTGTGCCTTCTGAGTCAGGCTCCTGCCCCTCCTCTGGTTGTGAATGGAGGATTGCATGGAATTGTCACTGCTCTCCACTGAGCTCCTTGTGTGACACAGAGTTCAGTCCGACAAGAGAGCATCGACCTTGAAGAACAGACTACAATTAATTCCTTAAACCAGGTCAGTAGAGCGGTGACATCATTGCCTTTTTGAGACCACACGTGTGTGGGTGCCCACTGCAAGCCTGGAAGTGAAAGGCTGTAGAAAATAGGCCTGTCCCTTTTGTTACTTCTGCTGTCTCCTGTGCTGCAGCTGACACGCCATCCACCATGGGGCTGTGGAGCTGCTGAGGAGAAGCGGTCTGCGGTGTGGACGTGATTCTGATCAACCTACGAGGCAACGCAGGTCGGGCCAGGTATCAGGTGAAGAAGGCAGGAGAGAAGAGGCAAGACAGGGAAAATGGCCAAAACCCGATGGTGCCAGCAGACTTCGGTGTGACTTGGGTTGAGGTTCCTGGCATGAAATGGTTTCATGATTTAATTCTTCATTTAGCTGGTTTACAACTGGAACTGATTCTGGCTTTTATGTCAGAGTCACACAGGCAAGGTTCTCTCAAGGGTAACCTGGGGAAAAATGTTCCCTGCAGTTCTGAGCTTCCTATGAGAGTGTGTGTGTGTGTGTGTGTGTGTGTGTGTGTGTGTGTGTGTGTGTGTGTGTGTGGTTAGGAGCTTAGCGTTTAGAGTCCAACACACCTGATTTTAGGTCCTGCCTGTGATAAGCTGCTTTCCCTCATTTCAAGCCTCGGTTAAAATAATGATGGTTACAATAGCTGCAACCCCCTTGTCAGGTGCTTAACACAGAACTTTCCACATAGTAAGAGCATGCTATTGTTGTTCAGGATTATTGGTAAAATTGCTAGAGCTGTGATAACCTAATGCTCAGATCATGCTGAAAACCAGGTGCTTGGATCAGGAGTGTTAAAGAAATTGCTTCTTTTCCCACCCTGTGTAAATACAAATACCCAGGTCAAGCCTGGTTTGGTGGGGGTGGATGTGGAGGAAGAGTAGAGATGTTTTAGTTTTATTTGCAGCTAAGGGGAAAATCTCTTTGGAATTGCTGCTTGTGGCCTGGAGAGCTTTGGAGAGTGGTATGCATTAGTATTTTAAATCTGATAGCATTTCATTTACCTAGGTGTTTATATCCCCAAGGGAGAGCTTTAAAGGAGAGGAAACCCTACCTGTAATCCAACACCTGCAATTACTTTGCAAACCATTCCTGGTTTGCTCCCGTCCCTTTGCCATTCCCAGGCTTGGCTTTGTGGAGGTAGGCAGGAATCAGACTTCTCTGAGCAGAGTCAGAGATGGCAAGGACCAGAAGGCAAAAGTGTGTATCGTGTGCACCATTCAGGACGTTCTGGTTGCTCTTTACTTATGGAACGATCCCCAAAAGATAGTTAACCTTCCCTTTTCATAGTTGGCTAAGGGATCTGAACAGCAAGCTTCCTTTTAAAATATGAATGCTCCCATAATGCCTTGCGTCTCAGATTCATGTGGCGTTTTCACGGCTCTGTGTAATGGAGCTCATTGATAACTCCCACATTATTGATTCACTTTAGAGTGTTAAAGGACCATGGCTCCACGGTGAAATTGGAAACCTCTGTTTTCCAGGAAGTCTGGGTCATTCAGATTCAATGCCCAGACCGAATAGTTAACCATTGTACATCAATTACTTGCTGAATCACCCAGAGGAGCCTAACGTCAAGCTTACTTGTTAACGGAGCCCTGTTTAAATTTCCAAAGGAAAAATGAGCATAGAGAACCACCAGTGCTGATTATTCGTTTGTTCCTTCACTTTACATTTTTTCATGGTTACAGTGAAATATGGGCAGTTACTTTGGGCGAAAATGTAAAGGAGCCTGTGTTCAGAATATATCCACAAAAAGTGAGTTTCCAGATGTTGCATATAACTCTACTAGCTAAATTCTCTGTTAGTATGATTGATGATCAGATGAGAATTCTTACCTAATCTCAGACTGTTTTTAGAGATTGTCATGGACATAACTAAACCCTGTGCAGTGATGATTATGTGGACTGCAAAGATCTATGATGCCAGAACAAGATTTTTGTGTGCTGATCTAACTTAACTAATTTAATTTATTCCTGTTGTCATAAATAACTCAAGGGTATTTCAGTTTCTCCAGTGTTGATTGTTGTGATGTGTAACTATCACTGTTGTCCTTATAACGTGTAACTTTATACTATTTTAATTTTAATAGAGCTATTAGGAAAGGATGTTTCACATGCTAATCACTTTGAAGCATATTTTATAGTGTACAGCTAGACTGGATAAAATAAGTACTTTAAAAAATGAACATGCCACTGTAGAGGCCAAGGGAAAACCTCTTTGTGAGCTGAAGATTTGCTGAAAAATCACTTGATAACAAGCAGATTAATGGGAGAAATGGCATATAAATTTATCTGTGTGCACAGGGGAGAAATTACAGAATAACTACCCAGTATCTCAGCAGGGTGCCTGCGTATTCTTATATGGCCCACTTCTCAGGGGAAAGGGAGATGGGAACACGTGGGTGATTTTAGAGGGATGGTAAATGATTTTTAGGGGAATGTAATGGACTTGAAGAACACACTGAGATAAAGTCTGTTGGACCCTCAGGGCAGACAGTGGTTGTGACGAAAGTCTGTGTAGGTGTGCTGACAGACTGCACACTTTCCTCCTGCGTTAAGAGTTCAGTTAATGAAAACCTACAGAAGGGAACAGAAGTCATTGTTTACTTCCTTGGTGGATCTAGTAATTGTTTTCTTCTTTGGTGTCCAATCTTTTGGCTGCCCTGGGCCATACTGGAAGAAGAATTGTCTTGGGCCACACATAAGATACACTACTCCTACCGATAGCTGATGAGCTAAAAAAAAAAAATCTCACAATGTTATAAGTTTACGAATTTGTGTTGGGCTGCATCATGCAAAGCCATCCTGGGAGACTTAAGGCAGATAAGGGAACTTCAGAGGACAACTTCCTGCTGTGCTTTGGGAGGGTCCGAGTTTTGGTGGGGAGGGGCAGAGAGGCCTCCCGAGGCTTCTGCAGCTCAGCCTCTCAAAGTACTGTATTCGGGGATATCCGTTTTTTAAACCTTAACACCGTCATATGTTTAATTAGAATAAATTAGTTTTTCCTACTAAAAACTCCAAGACAACACTAAAAAGTTTAAGAAGGTATTAAACTAAAAATGTAAATGGTTTCCAATTCCTGTTTCCATCCCTGAAGCTCAGTGGGAGCTTGCAGTGCAAGGATGCCAGCTGCCTCTGGCTGCACCCACTGGACATTCCTGCCACACCCGGGCCCGGGCACGTCAGCGCAGCAGTTCATGCTCTGCCACTCTCTCCTGTTTGTCCAGGCTCCGACCCACAGAGTCCTCTGTGTCCCTTTCTCTCCATCTGATTCTGGTCAGCCACATGTTTCTATCATGATTCCTCTGTCTTCCTTCTTCTTTCCTTATTCTAGCCTCTCGATAGCTTGTCCCCGAATCACTGCACTGGCCTGTTCTCCCCGCCTCACATTCTTCTCCATTTTGTTTTTCGTTTTGTTTTGTTTTGTTTTTTAAGACAGGGTCTTGCTCTGTTGCCCAGGCCGGAGTGCAGTGGTGCGATCTCAGCTCGCAGCAGCCTCCGCCTCCTGGGTTCAAGTGGTTCTCATGCCTCAGCCTCCCGAGTAGCTGGGATCGCAGATGAGTGCCACCACGCCCAGCTAACTTCCGTGTTTTTGGTAGAGACGGGGTCTCCCTATGTTGGCCAGGCTGGTCTCGAACTCTTGAGCTCAAGCAGACCTCCTCCCTCAGCCTCCCAAAGTGCTGGGATTGCAGGCGTGACTCCTCCATATGTTTTGTGAGTTAAGCCTGAATTCTCCAGCACAGGAGGCAGTTTAACTCTGCGTGATCAGCTTCACTCACTCCTTCCTTTCAGGCCCCTGGACCAGTGGAGCCTGGCGGGTAATAGGTATTCCTTGAAGATTTGTTGAGTAGATAAACAAGTGAGTTGGTAATAACAGAGTTCACAAACTTTAGTGTAAGAATTACTGAGAGGCCTTGTTAAGACAGATGCCAGACCCCATCCTCAAAGACTCTGAAAGAATAGGTCTGGAGCGGGCCCAGAGGCAGTCGTCGTAAACCCGCAGGCCTGCTGGGGAGGGTGGGTTGTCTGTAGTTTAGGAACCCGAGGACATGTACTTCCTGGGGGAGGCAGTTGGAGACCCCACGTAGTGACCATGCTTGTACAGTATTGCCTGCTCCTTGGAAGTTTCTGCGATTCTCTTTTGCTGGAGCAGTAATAGTCACTGGGCAACCGCAGTTTATATTATACCAGGGGTTTCCAAATTGTTTTTAGCAGTAAATATATACTTGACAAATATATGTATATATTATAAGTATAAATATATAGGTTTTACAAAAAGCTGTTGGGGCCTGGTGTGGTGGCTTACGCCTGTAATCCCATCACTTTGGGAGGCTGAGGTGGGCTGATCACTTGAGGTCAGGAGTTTGAGACCAGCCTGGCCAACATGGTGAAACCCCGTCTCTACCCAAAATACAAAAATCAGCCGGGCGTGGTAGTACACGCCTGTGGTCCCAGCTGCTTGGGAGGCCGAGGCATGAGAATCGCTTGATCCCAGGAGGCAGAGGTTGCAGTGAGCTGGGATTGCGCCACCGCACTCCAGCCTGCACCACCGCACTCCAGCCTGGGCAGCAGAGCGAGACTCTGTCTCAAAAACGAAAAA
The DNA here is from genome assembly GCA_963574635.1 of Cheracebus regulus. Lineage (NCBI taxonomy): Eukaryota > Metazoa > Chordata > Mammalia > Primates > Pitheciidae > Cheracebus > Cheracebus regulus. The sequence goes on along the minus strand of CAUYQU010071512.1, from coordinate 17,837 downwards.
AAAATAATAAAATAGAAAATAGAAAAGCTATTGGTAGCTGTTGGCCTCCGGGTTACAGCTGCATACTCCTCAAAGACCCGCACATCGGGATCACATCACCGTTTTCTTTCCCCCGACCTTCTGCTTTCATCCCGCGTCATGTGAATGCCCTGGGCTGTCGATGGCCTGTGGTGCAGCCCCGCCCCTCACTTCCCCAGCCTCTGTCACCGCTCACCTCCTCTGCTCTGCAGCAGCCCACACCGGTGGCCGCACCTCGCGCCTCGTGATCACCTGGAACGCTCTGCCTCCAGGACTTGAATTCTGACACACTCCTTGTGGACTCACCTCGTATCCTGTTGGGTCTGTGTGTTCAGCAAACGTACTAAGTGTCCACCGTGGGCCAGGCTTTCTTCCAGAAGAAAGCAAACAAAAGCCCTGCTCCTGTGAAGCTTTGTTTCACAAGTGCCCGTGGAACATAGTAATCGTAATGATTATGTAAATGACAGTTGATTATTCAAATATGATAAATGCTAGAGGAAAACACAGAACAGGGCAAGGGGATGGGAGCACTAGAGGCTGGATGTGTCGGCTGCAGTTTTTAAAGGGTGATTAGCTTAGGCTTCATTCAGAGAATGACACGTGGCCCAAAGCAGTGAGGGGTTAGCTCTGTGCAGGAACAGGCTGAGGGCCCAGGTCCTAGGATGGGGTATGGTTGGCAGATGCAGAGATCATCAAGGAAGCAGCCAGGGGCTAGAGCAGGGGAGGGAGGGGCGCAGGGGTAAGAGGAGCAGGACTTGAGGACTGATAACGGGAGGGTGAGGGTGTCGGTCACACAGGGCCTTGCAGACCATTGCAGAGACTTCGGCTTCGTCGGCAGGATTGGGAGCCGTTGGAGAGCTTTCGGTAGAGATGTGACACACTTGGACTTTGGTTTCAGAAGGATCACCCTGTGTTAATGACACATTGGAGGGGCTGATAAGTCAAGGGAGGAAGGTAAGAGAGCAATTAGGATTCAAATGCAGTATTTTAGATGAGGGATGCTGGTGGCTTGGACCAGAGTGTCAGCAGCAGAGGTGGGGAGATGGTGGATGTATTTTAAAGGCAGGATCAACAACAGTATTTGCTGAGGCGGAGTGGGGAAGGGGCGTATCCAGGATAACTCGAAGGATGTTGGCTTGAGCAACAGGAAAACTAGAAACTGAAACAGACTTTTTTTCTTTTAGTTTCATTAACTGAAACTTATTTTTCTTTCTGTGGAAATGGGGTCTCACTATGCTGTCCAGGCTGGAACTCCTGGGCTCAAGTGATCTTCCTGCCTCTGCCTCTGCCTCCCTAAGTGCTGGGGTTACAGGCGTGAGCCGCCGTGCCCGGCAGAATTGCCGTTGATCGAGATGGGGCGGACTGTGAGTGGCTCAGGATTCTGGGGCAGGGCATAGACAAGGAGTACAGCTGAGCTTGAGGTGCTCAGCAGACCTTTAAGTGGAGGTGTAGAGTTAGCAAAAGAATAGAAGTCTAGAGTTCAGCAGTGAGGTCTGGGCTAGAAATAAACTTGGGAATTCTCCCTTCAAAAAAGGAAAGGCAGGTACGCCAAAACAAACCTGAAAGAATTGGCAGTTTTTCCTGGTATGGACCGACCTCTGCTTCTGTGCCAGAGTCACTCTGTAGGAGCTCTGCTCATCTGGTTCTGTGGCATCGTTGATGAGTGTTGCCACCAGGCCTTTAAAAGAAGCCAGTGTTGAGGATCGGATGCACGCACGAATCACTGAGTGACAGGCCTCTCTCTAGGAGCGAGCATCCTGACATCAGGCTGTGACATCAGGTTGTGGGCTGTGGCTCTTCGGTCACTTTCGGCACCTGGAGAGCAATCGCTGATTTCCCCCGAGGTTTCTTCCTAGCACCCAGAAGAGCAGCAGGAAAGCGCCATGCTTGCCGTGGCACCCCCAGGCAGCGTGAGATTTCCCCCGGGAGGTTCTGTGCACTGCAGTTTTGCCAGAGGTCTTGTCATTACGGCATGCTTCCACTAGATTATTTCCAAAAAAAAAATAATAAACTTCCTACTGACTCGGTGTGGACTAGTGTTTCTTGATTTGTAAAATGTGAGAAAATCATAATTACTTTGGCAGGATTAAGTGTGGTGAAGATTACAGTTTTAATTTGCATAATGCCTCCTGCTTGTCTGTTTCCCTGTATTTCCTCTCTGAACTGAAAATGGGACCAGTTTTGGGGGACTTTTACAGCCATTGGATCTTCTGAAACCTGTTCTTGTATTATTTCTGAGTTATCCTCTTATTGACATTCGCTAAAGAACTGCGAAGCTAACTAATTAACACGCCGAATGACTGGAGTCTGTGTTTCTTAGGACGTGTTCCTTCATTTGCAACTCTTTTCTGGAAAGTTCTAGGTAGAATGAAAGACTGCTTGCTGCTGATATGTTTTTGAAGGAAGAAAAATGCCATGGCTTTGATCTTCACCTGCTTTTCTGCAGCCGTCAGACAGTGGTAGGCATTAGCCTTCCTGCACCCAGTCCCATGTCTCCCTCGCCAGCAAGACGGACGTCCTGTTCTCCACTCCCATGGTTCTGATTATTCCTTTGTTCCAGCCCTTATCTTCTGGTCCTTTGGTGATGGATGACGATGCCTGACTCCTCTGTTGGAACGTGATCTCCTTGAGGACAGATGTAGTATCTAATTCTTTAGACTCCCCCCGAGCCCAGTACAATAGTTCTTGTGCCGAAGAACTGGGAGTAGAATCACTGTAAGAGGTGGGATTTGCGTGGAGAGCTCTTTCTTTTCGGGTTCAGGGTGTGGGGCCTTCATCGCCTTTGATTCTTGGAATGGAGGCATCAGTCAGGTGGCTGGTGCGGCCCCAGCATCCTGCTGAGTTCCTCTCTAGGCATGGGTGTGAGTGTGTAGCCCATCCAAGGACGGGTAGAAGGAGCCATCTGGGCCCAGGAAACTGAGGTCCCGCCGGCCTCAGCCTGCCATCGATCCTTCAATTGCCTGGCCTTCTGTATAGAAGGCAAAACTTATTTTCTGCAGAGCAGCCTCCTGTCTGTGGGTGAGGTCCCAGAAGAGGGATAGGAGTGCTGAGAGGAGAGGGGATGTTTGTTGTTCTTGTCCTGTGTGGGGAGGAGTGTGTCCAGCTGTCAGTGCAGCACAGCCTTCCGCGCGTGGATTGACAGCCTCTCATTCTAGTATGTTTTTACAATACTTGGACAAAGTGACTGTGGTTGTTCTTGTTGAAGGATTTGCCTGTACTTCAAATGTCACTTAATAATGAGAAGAATGCAGAATTCAAACAGCTTTTTCTAAATCTGTGGTTTTACTGCCTGCCTATCGGCTTCACCTCCTCAGATCCCTGAGACCTGTGCATTGCTGTCTTTTTGATACTTAGCCATGTTGTTTATTAAAAACAGAACTTTCTAATGGAAAAATCTCAAATTATGTACAATGTACAGAAAATATTAAGATACATTCCATGGCGCTATCATCACTGCAGCAACTGTTAACATCGCGCCATTCTGTAGCATCTACAGTTCCACTCACACTCCGCCGTCCAGCCTATTATTACTACTTTGTAAATCTCTTTTAAGGAAATATGTGCATGCATTGAAATGCACAAATCATAGCTCTCTGACTTCCCTGCAGGGTCTTCTTGCCGCCCACAGCAGCTCTCAGGCAGTGACGAGCCAGCTGCCGAGCCACGCTCTCCTTGGCATGCTGTGGTGACAGTGTCCTGCCATTTTTGGAGTGTGGATTGCACCATGAGAGTAGAGTTAACGGAGGCTGTGGATAAATTTAATACCAAATACTTACAAAGGAAAGCCACTGAAGTCTTGTTCTTTTTTTTGTTTTCAAAATCAGTCTTAGAAAGGAAAACAGAAAGATAGGGAACTCCAGGAGTGTGTCCCATTTATCCAGAATTAGTGGTTTGTTTAAATAGGGCACTGGTCTGGAGCTGGGAGAACAGTGGCTTTCATTAACATTGAGATGCACAGCTGTGTGGCCTGGATGGTCTTATAATATCTTTGGGTTTCATTGTCTACACACACACATTTTTTTTATTTTTTATTTTTCTTTTTTGAGACATGCTCTTGCTGTGTCACCCAGGCTGGAATGCAGTGGTGCAATCATGGCTCATCACACCCTTGACCTCTCAGGCTCGGGTGCTCCTCCCACCTCAGCCTCCTGAGTAGCTGAGACTACAAGTACGGGCCACCACACCTGGCTACTTTTTTTTATTTTTTGTAGTGAAGAGATTTTGCCGTTTTGTCTAGGCTGGTCTTGAACTTCTGGACTCAAGCGATCTGCCCACCTCGACCTCCCAAAGTGCTAGGATTATAGGCGTGAGTCATCACGCCCAGCCTGTCTCCATTTATAAAGTAGGAAGTTTGCATAAGGTTGTAGTTCTGGTGTAACCAGTGTTCCTTGAACATTTTGTTTTATGCTAAGCACATTTCATATATTATGTAATTTGAATCATCTCACATCTGTGAGGCATGAACAGTTGTCTCCATTTCACAGATCCAGAAACTCAGGACCACGATAGGTGAATGATTTGTCCCAGGTCACACCAAGTTGAAAGGTGCCAGGATTTGAACCCAGGCAGCTTGACCCTGGATCCCATGCTCTAAAATTAGAAACTATTCACCTCATGCACAGTCTCCAAGGTGGCAGGGCGTGGACATCTAGAAGATGCTCAAGGCATTCGCTAGGGGTGCGAAGGACAACACCAGAACTGACATTTTGGCTTAATATTTGTCATTCGTGTGTGTGTGTGTGTGTGTGTTTGCCATTTCTGTAGATTTTGTAGTGTTTTAAAATACACATAGACACACACACACATCGAGAGCACATGCTCTGATTTTTATGAAAAAGGATGCATAAGTTTAGACACCAGTATTCTCAATTCATATCGTTACTTAATATATTTTTGGATTTCTTTTCTCAGAAATATAGTATCACGAGCATGACGATAAATTAAAATGTTTAGAAATTGCAGTCTTTCCACAAATCGAGTGCCTAGTATATGTCAGGTGTTGGGCTAAGTGCTATGTATAATCTTCTGCAGTAAACGAAATACTCAGTTTGCATTGTATTACTTCATATATCCCTAGAGAGATTTCTCCCTCATGAAATTCTATATTGTCTAACCATTTTCTGATGAGATAAAATTTCTCCTGAATCTTTGAAAATCAATTGAAAGAAAGGAAAGAATTGCAGTGGCCATTCGGATTCCTCTCACCATTTGGATTGGGTGATTCTGACTGCTTAACCCCTTTTTATTGTGGATTCTGATAAGAGGAAGATGGTTAAGGATTAGTAAACAGAAAGCTGGATAACTGTAGGTGGGCCTGGGTTAAGAGCAAGGTCAGTAGAGCCAGACCACCTGGGTTCGAATCCTGCCTACACGGTTTAATCCCTGTGTCTCAGTTTAGTCTTCTGTAAAGTGGGGAAATGATAATTGTGAATATAGTAGGATTGTTATTCATAGTAAATGAGTGTTTGCAAGGTGCTTACATGTAAGTTGGATAGAATACATATTTAAAAAACTGAAAGAAATGAGGGAAAGATATGAATGAATTTATAGTAGTAGACAGCTTTCAAAGATTTGAAGAATAGCAACCCACCTATTTCTAAGTGGGTTTGTGATCTTCAAAGCAGTTTCACATAGACTCTCTTGGTTCCTAAGAGCAGTTCTGTGCAGCCCACATGGGTGTTCACTAGTGAGTGCAAGGTTTCGACGTATTTCTTTTGACATTTGCATGTTTTCAGTTGCCTGGATTAACTTGCTGCCATTAGCAGTCACTTTTGTCATTTTCTTTGCGGCGCTTTTGTCAGGCTAAATAAAGCAGTGTGTCCAAATGGTCCAGCAACGTAGTCTTTCTCTATTTGACCTTAAGAGAAAATGTAGAGCAATTGAATTTTAATTGTTACAGTCTGCTTATGGACATCACTGTAATTGTTTTTTGAGCCATGATAACCTGTATTAAATAATCTGGAGCAACATTTTATTCCTGATGATTTAAACAAGGCCCAGTTTTTCCCACTGACTTGCATCTTTTTAGACAGGGAGTCGAATCTTCTGATGTGTTTATGGGGGTCTCTCCAACGTGCCTAACTCTAAGAGGTAAGTAAAGAAGGGGGCTCTTATCTTCCAAGAGCTTGGAGTATCATTGCAGGTTGCTTTCTGGAGATATGCAGGCTCCAGGGATAAAGGATGTTGATTGTAACTAGCTGCTCAGGAGCCTGGTCAAGGCTCTTTGACCTAATCCCAGACTAGGCTCCGACATGGTTCTGTCTCAAGACTGCAGGGACAGCCACATAAGACACGTCCTGTGACCTTGTGGGAAACATTCCTGCTTCATGGATTCTTGCCAGTCTGTGGGTCCTCCACAATTTGTACAAAGGAAGAAGCTCCCTTTAACCTGAAAATGAGAGGGCCCTGGCAATAGAAGAGCTATAACCATGTCCAGAGCCTCTGTAAGTTTCTCGGTAGATTGGACCTCTAGTGTAAGATGCCATTAATAAAAGAAATCATCTTAAATCTCTCCCCTCTTATTTCACTCCACTAAAGTTTCGTCTTCTTGAATTATAACCACATAGATGAAGGAGTATGGTCTCTGCTTACTTATATTGTGTCCTGTAAAGTCCATTATATTTATGAGTGGTTTGTAAGGTTTTAGCTCCTCTATTGCTAGGGAAACCATTGCAGTATACAGTCAGATGATCCTCAGAAGAGACAGTAAAGTTGAGGTAATCCAGTGGATTCTTCATGCCAGTGCATGGTGCAGGAAGACATTTTTACTTATCCACAGCAAAATAGGAAAAACGAAAACAACGGATCCTTGAAGCCAAATCTATTTAGCAGGTTCCCTATTCTGATATTTTTGCCTCTTCTGCTTTTTGTTCTTCAAATAATCTTTAAAATTATTTTATTTGGCAACCCAAATCATTCCCTATTTTCACTGGAGCGGGGACAGGCGGGACAGTTTGCAAGTGTATGAAAACTGGAAGTAGAGGATTTACTCATTTAGTCTAACTCATACTTGATTCAAGATGTTTTAAATCCTTTTTTTAAAAAATGCTAATGTCAAGTGTAAAATTTGACCCTAATCTTAGGTTATTGATACAGTTTAATGGCCTGTTAGCAATTTATGTTTGTTTGGCTTTTGTGTTATTTGAATGATGTAATACATACGCCTCATTTCTAGGGAAGTAATAATCCACCTCTAACCCGACGGCCCCTGTCTTGCTCCCCACCCCTGCCCCCGAAAAGCCCTCCAGTACCCAGGCGGTTAGCCACCGAACCCTGAATTTATCTCGGCCAGCAATTCTTTTAACATTATTAATAGTCGTTCAGTCTCAACAAATGTCATTTGACTGCACAACTGAATTAATATTTGAATACCAACAGTCGAATCCTTCTAGGAAGAGCAGTGTTTTCTCCTAAGTTCCAGTCTGCCTTTTAATTTTCTCCGCAGCCCTAATTCTTGGTTGTCATTCCACTTTACGCCCTGTCAGATGTCTGGAAACTGCTGGGTAGTCAGCTCCATGAGGGCCAAGGTGGCGTCTCGTTGGTACTTGAATTCCCTGCAGAACCTACCATGAAGTGGAGCGCTCAGCAAATCCTGGCTGAGGCAGATGAAATTCTTCTCCTAATCATCTCTTTTGCAGCCTGAACATTCCCAGTTGTCTTGACCATTCTTTGTCTGAGGTGTTTGCAGATTCTTCACCATCCCTGTCCTTCTCTGCAAGGACATCCCTGTTGAGCAGAATTTCTGACACAGGCCTGTGGTTCAGGTAGGGTCTGATGAGGGGTGGTATAGTGGGAGCCGTTCCCCCATGGCCTCATCTCACCAGTTAATGAGGCCTAAAGATGAAGGCGCAGCCTGCGAGTTTCGTACAAGCATTTCTAAAAATATTGCTTTGAGCAGGATGATAGACTTGTTATAGGGAAGGTTCCATTCATTGAAAGCTTACTTAAAAATATTTTCCTAGTTATATTTTAATTTTTATTAACAGTTTTTTAAATGACATGTATGTCTAGGTTTTCACACATGTGCTTTATATGTTCTTGTTTTCCTTTATAATTGAACGTACACTCTATCAACCAGAGGCCGATGAGCATTTAATAGGAGCAAAAAAAAAAAAAAAATCAGAGCTTTGGTATAGCTAATACTTTTCATCTTTGCCCCATCCATATTGAGTCTTGCACTTATTATTAATTTTAGCACTTTCATTTTTTCCATTTTCCATTCATTTTATAAAATTACAGCAATTTTTTTTTTATTTTTTTGAGATAGACTTTCAATTTGTTGGGCAGGTTGGAATGCAGTGACGTAATCTCGGCTCACTACAACCTCTGCTTCTCAAGTTCAAGTGATTCTCATTAGTAGGGATTACAGGTGCACACCACCATGCCTGGCTAATTTTTGTATCTTTGATATTTTCATCACGTTAGGCAGCCAGGCTCGTTCAAACTCCTGACCTCAAGTGGTCCACCTCCCTTGACCTCCCAAAGTGCTGTGATTACAGGTGTGAGCCATTGTGCCTAGCTACAAAATGCATTTTAACAGTGGTTTTAAAATCTTTATCTGGCAATCATTATTTAAAAAATTGGAACCATTTTTCTTCAAAATTTGAATTAGGATTGAACCAGAATAGGAAGCCTAACCTTCTCCCCTGGGCTAGGTTCCTGAGGAGCTTAAGATGCTCTAAAACAGAATTTGAAAATGGTTGCAATAAAATATTCACATGATTTCACAAGTACTGCTAAGGACGTTGCTGCTGGCCTAACTGAACTGCTAGCTGGCAGCCCCATTATCATGGAATACAGAGGTCTGCCTGGGGAGTCTCTGTGAACCTATTCCAGTTCAGGCAGACTGCCTGATTCTTGAATGAATGAATGAATAAATAAATAAATAAAACACAACAGAAGTCCACTTGAGTTGTCAGGAAGGTGATTCAGATTAGGGCTGTAGGATTGTTTGAGATTTGAATGTTGCTTGTGTAAGCTTTTATAACAGCCCCATCAAACTCCTGCCTCATTTCAAGCTTTTGATCAATTATAAGATCCGCCCTCAAAAATTTTTCCCCCACATAAACTATTGCCAAATCAGGTCTCTAGCTTGCAGTTTATTTTTTTTTAACTGACTTTGAAGATTTTAAAATATCTGTATTAATTTATATATATTATATATATATATATATTTATCTGTATTCTTATAATTTTATTTTATTTTTAAATTTTCCTTTTGAGACTGAGTCACACACAGCTGCCCAGGCTGGAACACAGTAGCACAATCTCGGTTCACTGCAACCTCTGATTCCCGAGTTCAAGTGACTCTCCTTGGTAAGCCTCCCCAGTAGCTGGGATTACAAGTGTGTGCCACCATGCCCAGCTAATTTTTGTATTTTTAGTAGAGATGAGGTTTCACCGTGTTAGCCAGGTTGGTCTTGAACTCCTGACCTCAAGTGATCCTCCCACCTCGGCTTCCCAAAGTGCTGGGATTACAGGTGTGAGCCACCAGGCCCAGCCATTTCTTGTAATTTTAAACCCCATGCTTTGCCCATCAGTATCTCCTTGCCACTGACCTTATTCATATTCAGTCTTGATTTTTAGATCAGATTCTTAAATGTCATTAGTGCAAATTAGCATCTGGTGACTCGGAGGACTGCCGCTTCATTCCAGTAGAGTGGCGTCATTTTGCTACAGCCGAAGAGACAGGGTTGATTTATGAAGGGCAGAGTAAGGTAGAGGAGAGGTATGATAACTTTATGTCACTTTGTGAATCAGTCTGAATAATGCCTGCATTTCATATCCTCATACAGTGGTGACGGGCGACATACAGGGTAGTAACTCCCTCGTCTGCTTTTTTAAAGAAGGAATGCCCTTGAGGTATTAATGGAGAATACACCTTGATAAGCACAGTAAGGTATGTCATTAGGTTCCAAGATATACCAGCTCTCCAGTGAGAAGGCTTAGTCGTAAGTGACATGAGTAACATTTTAATGATAACATTTAATGTTCTACTTTAATGTATGCAGACAGTGTAACAAGTCAAACAGAAAAGATTATGCTGAAAAGCAAGAGCCACCCCGCTTCCTCTTGACTCCTAATACCCAGGAGCAATTTTGGACATTATTAGTTGACTTTCTGTTAGAAGTGACGATTTTTCTTAGTTAACCAGTCTTTCAGACTTCCTTTTACTATTTCCAGTGTTCGATAGTTACTTTTGGTTCTTCGTTGAGTGATTTTTGGTAATGTACGTGAGCTTTATTTCTTCTTCCGTTCCCTTCATGAGCGCGCGAAGTCTCCTCCCTTTCCTCACCCCCAGCTGCCACTTACTGTCAGCCTAACTTTTACTTCTATAGGATCAAGGCTGCAAACATCTGCATCTTTCTAGTAGTCACAAGTGGCTTTCTATTGATTACTGTCGTTCGAATTTATAAGTTAAAAAAATCAGCAAATCTCATTACTATTGATATTGATACTATGCTAGAGTAACATTTTTACCTCTACACATAGTTTCAGGGCTTCCGGCCCACTCAAAGATTATGTTTTGTAGATCTTTCTGATTTAGGGCAAATGTGTACTCCATCATAGCTTAAAAACTGCTGTATGTTTAATTTCATCTTTGAATCATGATTTCTTTATACTGCACTTTCCATTTCCTGGATTTTGTGATCACCTTTTCTTTTTCCGAGTCTTGCTGTGTCGCTCAGGCTGGAGTGCAGTGGTCGGATCTCAGCTCACTGTAGCCTCCGCTTTCCAGGCCCCAGCAATCCTCCCACCGTAGCCTCCTGAGTAGCTGGGACTATAGGCGCACACCACCACGCCCAGCTAATTTTTTTGTATTTTCTTGTAGAGGCAAGGTTTTGTCATGTTGGCCCGGCTGGTCCTGAAGTCCTGGGCTTAAGAAATCCCACCTTAGCCTCCCAAAGTGCTGAGTTTACAGACGTGAGCTGCCGCAACCAGCCTCCTTTTCTTTTTCTTGTTTAGAAAAGGGTAGTGGGCTTTCGTCATTTGCTCAGATGTTTCCACCTCCTTTGTTACACCACCTTTTGCCAGCTGCTCTCCTTTGTCTTCTGGAAGCTTTCCCTTTCTCTCACTTTAATTTGCTGCTTCCCTGCCCAGGACTCGGGGATCACCTGAGGCCTTTCCCCTTTCTTCCTGAGCCCCCAGTTTTCCAGATTCTACATGTTCTTTCTTGGTTCTCTTTCTAGTTTTGCTGGAGGAAGTTCTTAATATCTTTAAAGGAATGGAAATGTAGGAGGTAAACTTTCCGGAAACCATTTTGTGGATCCATGTCTGGATTGAAGGTCAGTAGACCTGAGAACGTACATGGCATTGTCCTGTGGCACCTTGAATGCAGAACCTGGCACTGGCCTGGTTCTGGCTTCTTGAAGATGGCCTGATTTTCTTCTAAGGAAGCTTTTAGGATTTTGTTTTTGTTTAATCTTTGTGTTCTGAGGTTTAAAAAAAATTATTCCAAGGAAGGGTCTTTAAATGATTATTAATGGCCAGGCACTGTGGCTCACGCCTGTAATCCCAGCACTTTGGGACGCTGAGGCAGGTGGATCACCTGAGGTCAGGAGTTCGTGACCAACCTGGCCAACATGGTGAAACCCCATCTCTCCTAAAAATACAAAATTAGCCAGGTGTGGTCTCAGGTGCCTGCCATCCCAGCTACTTGGGAGGCTGAGGCAGGAGAATCACTTGAACCCAGGAGGTAGAAGTTGCAGTGAGCCGAGATCACGCCACTGCACTCCAGCCTGGCGACAGAGTGAGACTCTGTCTCAAAAGAAGAAAAATTATTATGAATTTATGTTAAATACTTAGTGGGGTCCCATACCAACTGAAGACTTGGATCCTTTGGTCTCAGAGATTTTCTTTAATATTTCTTTTAAAATTTCTTTTCCTCCGTTTTCATAGGTCTCTTTTATTACGACTTCTATAACACTGGTCTCTGGATTTTCCTTGTTTCTCATATTCTTCATCTTTTTGTCTACTTTGATATTCTGAGAGGTCTCTTCAACTTTATTTTTGGGACTCTGAGTTAAATTTTGTGTTTACCCATCATTTTTTATCTTTTTTTAAAAAACTCTTTGACTTCACTTTTTCATAGCATCCTGCTCTTAAGGATATATTTTCAAAAAAAAAAAAAACAAACAAAAAAAAGGATATATTTTCATAAATCCGAGTTTACTTGTTTTTTTAAAGCCCTGTATGTTGGTTGGGCCCTTATCTTTCTGTATCCTCTGTGAAAAATACTCTAGTCTTTCATGCTGCTAGCTTTCCTTATATGTTGGTAGGTTAGCTTGGTGATAAAGAGCTTGGTCACTGGCTCTGATTTGGGCTGAGTCCTGGCTTTTCCATTTTCTTGTCGTAAAGTACTTTAATAATAATGATATCCACCTGCTCGAGGTATTGAGCATTAAATGATTTAGTACATGTAAAACTTTTAGAATTGTACCAGGCAAATAGCACATGTGCCATAAATGCTGTTGTCATTGTCATCACTTTTGTTCATCAGTTTACACTGAGGACGATTGGGTAACCAGGTTGGGTTTCCTCTGTGCGGTGTAAGCAGGTATTCCTTGCCCGGCCTCTCCCCCGAGACGTACGTTGGCTGGGGGCTTTCAGATACAGGCGGGCAGGAGGGCACTGGGGGTCTCCTTCTTCGTTCTGGTAGGCTTTGTTTCTGGAGGGGAGAAGACCCCTCAATGACAGAATAAGGATGACTTTCCTTGAGAGCACCAACTGAAAGTCTTAGTTCACCCTGGAGGGCTTTATACTCTGCGCTGGGGAAGGAAGTCGGATTTGTATAACTTCCTGTTCAGACTTCCTGTAATTGACCTAATTTTAGTTGCATGCTAATTTTGAGTCGGTTTCTCTCTTCTCTGCAGCCCTGTTGTGGCAGTCCTGGACAGAGTTCTCCACTCGGTGGTATCCGTCGATTTGTTTCCATGCACCTTCTGTCACTGAGAGGGGCACTGAAATGCCTTCCGATTTTTCCCTGTCTTCTGTTCTCTCTGCTGTTGCACGTTTATTCCTTTCTAACTTTATGCTGCTTTTTCAGTGGTATTTGGATTGGTTGAGAAGTGAACAGATGGGCTCAGGTGATCATTTTGAACTAGAAGCCAAAGGAATCTTTTTTTTTTTATGTTTCCCCTTTATTTTCACTGTGATAAAGGCATCTTTTTTAAAGACCTGCTTTGTTCAGCTGATTGACATACAAAAAGCTGTAGATATTTAATGTATACAACCTGATGTGTTTGAAGTTTACGCCTATGAAATCATCAAACTGTCTTCACTGTCGTTGCCATGAATTTGTCCATCACTTCAGAAGTTTTCTCCTGCCCATGCTTTTTTGTTTTTCCTTTTGTGGTAAGAGCACTTTACATAGATCTTCCCTGTTGGTAAATTTTTATGTATACAATGCAGTATTGTTAATCATAGACTCTATCCTATATAGTAGATCTCCAGATATTTATTTCACATAACTGAAACTTGGTACCCTTTGACCATCACCTCCCCATTACCGTCTCACCTAAACCCTGGCAACCTCCATGCTACCCTCTGCTTCAATGGGGTTGTCTATTTAGATGCCACATGTGAGTGAGATCATGTAGTACTTTTCTTTCTTGTCTGGCTTATTTCATGTAGCATAAAATTCTGCAGGATTTTCATCTCTCTAAGGGCTGAGTAGTACAGTCAGCTTCTGCATCTACAGATTCAGCCAACCTTGGATGGAAAATAACAGTATTTAAGCAATGCACAACTCGGGGATACGGAGGACCAACTGTTGACATCCTTAGGTTCTGTGGGGCTGACTATGGGACCTGAGCATCTGAGGATTGTCATCCTGGAACCAGTCCCCTGAGGACACTGAGGGGTGGCTGTATGCCATTGTTTGTATATATTACATTTGTCTGAATGACACAAAGGAATAGTTTTAATCATGGTTTTATAAGCCTGTGTTTTCCATTGTGAGCTGTCAAGGCTGTTATGTGTGCTGGTGATCGGGGCACCCCATCCCGTGACCCAGGGGATCACCGCTGACTTCTCAGCCTATGTGAATGGTCCTCCTAGAGTTGCTAAGAATTCGACCTGTGCGGTTGCAGGTGAACTTCTCCACAGGTGAGACTGTCCTGTCATTTTAATAATGCTGACAGCCAGATTAGTTTCACCTGGTGTTCCATAGTGACGGAACTGACCAGCTCACGTTGTTAGGGCCTGTGCTCGTGAGCTATTGTTGAATTACCGTAGTTTAAGGGGGACTTTACCATGGATTGTATTAGGGATTCCAAAACTCCATCTTATCAGAGTTCCATAGTTTATCAGACTCAGCTAGTACACATTAAGTGACTCTTAATAGATAGTTTATTAATTTACAATGAGAAATATTAGGTCAAGCGGATGTTTGCTTTGTTATAATCACATTGTCTCTGTACAAGCATAAAGCAAGCCACATTGCCACAGGTTTCCTGGGGCACACAGAATCAGTGCAGGAAGAGCGGCTGCTGCTCTGCATGGCCAGTGACATCGGTCCTTTCTAATCCTACCACCCCCAGTCCATCATCCTCCTGCAGCTGAGGTGAACAGGTAATTCCATGTGCCTGTCAGGATGGTCTGCCTCCTGATGGCCTTTGACCAGAATAAACTTAAAATCATCTTCAGGCTGGGCACGGTGGCTCACGCCTGTAATTCCAGCACTTTGGGAGGCTAAGGTGGGCGGGTCACTTGATCAGGAGTTCGAGACCAGCCTGGCCAGCATGGTGAAACCCCATCTCTACTGACAATACAAAAATTAGCCGGGCGTGGTGGTGCACACCTGTTAATCCCAGCTATTTGGGAGGCTGAGGCAGGAGGGTGGCTTGAGTCCAGAACTTCAGGACCAGCCTGGGCACCATGGCAAAACAGGCAGGTGTGGTGGGGCACACCTGTAATCCCAGAACCTTGGGAGGCTAAGGTGGGAGGGTTACTTGAGCGCAGGAGGTTGAGGCTGCAGTGAGCTGTGATGATGACACTGTACTCCAGCCTGGGCAACGGAGTGAGACCCTGTCTCCCCCCACCCACCCCTACCCCCAGAAAAAGGAAAACAACCTCATAGTTTGTGATGAACTAGACCTAAAATACCTTCCAGGCTGGGTTTGAACTCCCGGCCTCAAGCGATCCTGCCGCACTGGCCTCCCAAAGCTCTGGTATTACAGATGTGGACCATGCACCCTACCATTTTTTGTTTGTTTACATAGACTGTTGTTGCTGTTTTGATTTCTCCTTGACTCGGGAGTAGTTTAGAAAAGATTTTTCTGCATCTTCCCCTCCCACCCCAGTTTCAAGGATTTTCCTTTCTGTCTTGGTTAATTGCTTCTTTTTCTGTTCTTAACCTTTGCATTGTGGTTCAGGAATGTGCCATAGCTTCCCTTTACTTTGATTCTTCAGTTGGTCCCTTTCTAAACTCTATAAAATCTTTTTACATGTGTGTGGTTTTCCTCCAATTGTCTGTTCCTTCTGTGTGTCTCTAGCTGCCTGGTACTGGTAATTGAAATAAGTTCTGTCAGAGGTCATATATAGCTGTATTCAAATAGGTTATGACAGGGAGAAAGAAAGATTTAAAGTTCAAAAAGAAAATACAGTTAACTTGTCTGAAAGTGTTGTAGGGGGTATGATGAATTCTTAAAGAGACCTGACCCTGATGTCTTTTCCATGTCCTTCAACAGCTGAACTTTCAGTCTTTCCTTCTCCCACATGGTGAGAGAGCTGAATCACTTAGGGTCACTCAATAGTTTAGTGCATTTAAGCAGAGATTGAGGGCAATTCAGCCAGTGGAGAGGGCATGTCAGAGTATCTGGTTGCTGGAGAAATTTAAGGTGAGAAATTCGAACTATCTGGTTGTTTGGCAGATGGAGTGGCATGGCTCCGTGTGTGTCTGATGAGGAATGTTCTGTGTGCCCTCTCCAGCCTTGCTATCCTAGAGGGTTTGCATAGTCCAGATTCTTTTGAGCCACTGTCAACCCTTTGGTAACAGTCAGTGTCATAGCATAGCATTCTTTTCAAATTAGAATATAATCAGTCTCCAGAAATAAAGACAATTTATTGAGTGAGCAAAAGGTGGGGAAGAAAGGGAACAGTGCGGGTGAGGACTGGGGGTCAAACCTGGATATTCGAGGAGCTGCACACAGTGGGGTCTGTGAGCGATCCCATGGTTGAGTGGCCAGTGACCAGTCTGGTGACATATGTGCTGTTCTTTGGCCTGATTGCTGCAGCACCATGAATTCTGAGGTTTTCTAGTAAGGTTCTGCTTCTTCATCATTTAAAAATGTGAGTGTGGCCTTAGGGGAAGGGCTGGGGTGACGTCCATGACAGATTGTCAGGCCTCCGCACCCCTGACACAGCATTGCTGCTGCCACTCCTCCCTGGGTGCAGCCATCGTTGGTGGCTCTGTGGAGACATGGCTCTGCGCGGAGGGGCTTAGCTCTGGAGGCAGGCATGGACCTGGGTTCACAGCCAGGCTCTGCTGCCTAAGAGCATTGTGGTCTTGGGCGATTCACCTACCTGGCGGGAACGTTAGTTTCCTCGTCTGCGTAATGGAGCCCATGATACCACCCTACATATGGGTGACAGGATGAGAGAAAGGGCATGTAAAGCACCATCATCACTTTATTATAGTTAATTCTGTTGTGTGCTAAGTGCCTTCTAATAATGAACAAGAGCGAGCCCCTGCTATTGAGGAACGTGACTGTATGAAACATGCATGCACACTAACCCACCTACAAACTCACCAAAATGGTTCCTGGCATCTTCCTAGTGTTCAGGCGCCCTCTAAGAGCCAGGACTGCCATTCACATGCAGATGAGACCTCAGTCCTCCCTGGGAAAATCACCTTTGGTCTGACCTGATCAAGCATGCTTTATGACCTGGTAGGGCTGATCTTTTAGGGGAAAGTGACAGTGACTAGCTGAGAAGGACCAGAGGAGGCAGACCCAGGGCTCATCCATTCCCCTCACTTGACAGAGAGGAAATCTAAAGGCAGGTCAATCACCTCAATGCCTATGGGCATTTTTATTGGGGATTAGAGTTAGGACTAGTGACTTGTGGGCTCAGAGCCCTTGACCTCACTTTCTTTAGTACACCTAAGTCGATGAAATCAGGTGAACCACTAGACTGTAGGGCCTTCCGATGTCTGAATGAAACTAAGACTTTTTAGAAGATAAAATGGCGGAGAGAGATCCAAGATGGCCGATTAACAACAGCTCAGGAATGTAGGTCCCAGTGAAAGCGCAGAGAACGAGTGGACGCCGCACTTTCCGACGAACTTTTGTTGCCCACAGACCGGGAGATTCCCGGCAGAGGAGCCACACGGGTCGCCAGCACGACTCTTTTGGCCGGCACGGCTGTTTTGCCGGTGCCCCAGCGCGGCGCTTCCTGGTGCGGAGTATACGGGACGGACAGACTCGGCTGGTCCCATCCCCACAAGGAAAACAGCAATTGGAAGCGCTGAGGACTGAGAGTTTCACAGCAAGCACAGCGAACCCGGGAAGGTCCGGCTCTGTGGGGAACGGGCGTCCACCAAAGGAAAACTAAGAAACAGAAAAAACTTCATCACAGGGCGGAGAGAGATCCAAGATGGCCACGTAGCAGCAGCTCAGGATTGTAGCTCCCAGGGAAAGTGCAGAGAGCGAATGGATACCGCAATTGCAGACGAATTTTTGATGCCCACAGACTGGGAGATTCCTGACGAAGGAGCCACACAGGTCACCAGCGTGACTCCTTTGGCCGGTGCAGCGCTTCTCGGTGCGGAGTGTACGGGACTGGTTGCCCTTTTAGTCGGGCTCGGCTGGTCCCATCCC